>CM057226.1:52399843-52562082 GCA_029891385.1 Erythroxylum novogranatense | reverse complement strand
CAAACCGTATCCACGATAAAGGATTTACTACAGAAAATTTAAGCTAAAATCCATGGCATAGTATTTTAAATCACAAAATAACGATAATCAACAAATTGACATCCAAAGTAATAATTATCGATCTGATAATCGATCCGAATGAGCAAGTCTATGGGTCTCTAACAAAACCAAAAAGAGGCGTACAAACATCTATCTAAGTCATCCTCAAAACACTAATCCGGTGACCGACTATGTGCCATCACGACCTTGGCGGCTCGCTTGGCGGGGAAAGAAAAGATCTTTGGAGCTAGAAGTCTACTTATGATCTGAAAAATAGGTTGCAAATTTGGGTGAGTTTGCGAACTCGGTGAAAACCATCATCGATGGTTCCTCAAATCATGCATTACGCACTTGGCGTACTGCGTAATCTGATAATATTTATTGTCGATATAATATAACGATTCTGATGTCGGTAGCAATTCTGATACATGTAACAATAAGCGATAATCTGAATCGGTTTACGATAATAAGTAACGATCTGATAATTCATGTCATCACATATTCGATGTCGTCACAACACGATCAATCATGTAAATGCAATGCATATGTGACTCTTTCCGATTATTGATTTTGTGCCCAAGTGCTCGATCGATGTCGGTGTGGGCCGTCGAGTTTCTCCCTCGGGCTAAGCCAGTCGATGCTGATATCTTGAGCTCGAAGCTCTTTTCAATTGAAAATAGCAACTTGGGACACATTCCATTATGTGATCATGCATTTATGCATGCGATGTCACGTTCGATAATTCTGATGTGTGGTATAAAGCCCGGTACATCGGTGCTCGATGGTTCAATGGCATGGCTATGAAGCCCGATATTGATGCTGTATCACATAACCGTACAAGTCGATTCGATAAAACATGCAATTCAATCCGATACATGCGATAGTCATACAATTCACTTTTGCATGTAATTCCGTAGAAGCATATAAGCAAATCGAGAATTTGAGAAACCAACTAGGTTACTCACTGTAACTTCCAACTCTTGCACGAAGTCCCAGCAATGTCCAGTGGAGCAGCGGTCCAGCAGTGCCTCTATAACGATAAAGTACAACCCATCACTTATTGCCCGATAAAGCGATGCAGTAATGCATATGTCTCGGTGAAATAATGTCTGATGCACGCTCGCGATTCGGTGATAAAACCCGATTCGACTCTTCATTGAGTTGATTGACAATAATTGATCCAATCCTAAAATCCAGTCAATTTACCTCAATTAGGATCCCCAATAGCAATTTCCTATTCCTTGGGTCGAACACATCCATAAAATTCCAATTTAAACTTCAAATCAAATCTAATCCTTAATCGCCTCAATCGGTTAATTTCCTAAGTCCCGATGCCAAAAGCCTCGAAACACTCCTCTTGGACGACTAGGGCAAAGGTTGCGACCATGGAGTGCGCTGGCGTTCACCCGCGTACCAAAGTCGACTGGGCGTGAGCCTAGCGCGACGCTAAACCGCTCGCTCATCGACTAGCTACGCAGGGCCGCGATCCCTTTGCTCACCAGCGTCTTGGCGACTCCCAAAGCTAAATCGCTCGATCGCTCGGTCGCTTCGCATAAGCCGAGCGATCGCAACTCATCGGTCGGTCGCTCGGATGATCGATCGATCCAGCTCGTTCGTATCTTGAAGACTACTCGCAGCTCGTCCGCATCTGCCGAGCTCCTCATCTTTCGTCCGTGATGCGAGCTACTCCTTGCTTTCGTCCGCATCAGAGGCTACTCACTTTCGCTCGTCCGCGTGCAGAAGCTCCTCTTTCTGCTTCGTCAGCATGCCGAGCTCCTCCTTCTAAATCGCGCGCTGAGCTCCTCACGCTTCGTCCGCATAAAGCGAGCTACTCACCTTCGTCATGCGACGGAGCTCCTCACCGCTTCGTCCGCATGCCGAGCTCCTCATTGTCTGCGGTCTCGACCTAAATCCCTACATACGGCTCTCCTTCTTCCCCGACATAGCTTTTAAACACACGATCCGGGATTTCCAGTTTGGATTACGCAACTCACCGATAACTTCAATACACATAAATCAAGCAATATCATCGCCGGTAACCTTAGCATATTCAATCATCCATATAACTCATCCATCAACAAATCGATAATCTACCTCCACAAATCCACACTTCGACCTATACACTCTACGGTAATCATCAATAACAAAACCCATCCATAAACACTCCCAACTACCGATCAAATATAATAAATGCCATAAATACGGTAGAATCATCCATAACAACATCAAAGCTCTTAAAACTTGCAAATCACAGATCAAGCTACGGTTCCTCAAAATCCTCAAAACCTAAAATCCTTCAAGCTCAGCGATTCACTTAATCCAGAGCCTCAACCTTCACCAATAACGGTCGATCGAGTTAACCTCATCTCGAGGAAAGAATCCATAAAGAAAATCGAGGAATCCTTACCAATGGGAGGAAATCATGAAGTCACGATGGGGAAAGAAGAAAGCGTAAAATTGCCTTAGGTGTTTTCCCCAAATTCCTCGAACCTAATATTTATAGACCTAAGTCTCCAAGTCAGTCAAATTTCGGTCTCTAAATCCAATGGTTCCACATAATTATTTCTATCGGTAAAATTCTAATTTTTCCATTGCCATTGGACAGTGCTTTCGATCTTGTAAGGTCGATCGATCGATCACCCAAAAACTTTCGGTTAGGGCATTATCTCCAATTTCACGAAATTTCCTATAAGCCATTATAAATTGCCAGTCCACTCATAAGCAGTATCAAATCGATCAATTGCACTCGATTACTCAAATTCTCAATTAACTCTCAATCGATCGGTTTGATCGACTCGATCGATTCTTACTTACAATTAAATCGGAAATCATGAATGCATGTACCTATGGATAAATGCATATGCATTAAACTGTTCCTCTACAATTAGAGGCCCGATAACATGCTCATTCAATGAATGCGGTGAAACTATCGGTATGACT
This sequence comes from Erythroxylum novogranatense, assembly GCA_029891385.1. NCBI lineage: Eukaryota > Viridiplantae > Streptophyta > Magnoliopsida > Malpighiales > Erythroxylaceae > Erythroxylum > Erythroxylum novogranatense. The sequence goes on along the minus strand of CM057226.1, from coordinate 52,559,103 downwards.
CATAATAACCAAAATACCTTAATGCGGTGGTCGGGATGTTACATATTCGACGGTCGGTATGAAATTTGAGGCAATTTTTTTTAGAGGGAGAATTGTAACATCCGAATTCTGGATCGATGAGCATATTAGTGCAGTAGTTACATTATTGCATAAATAGTGATCGAGTGTTTTGTGCCCTCTGGTTTTAAAAAGATAGATCATTTTGCACATGCCTACATAGCGACATGCATTCATGATTGTTCCAACATTTGAATTGTGATTGTGAGTTGAATTGCGAATTTTGAGATAATTGAGTTAGATTTGATTTAAAGTGAAATTAGGGATAATTTGAGTAGAATAGTGGAATTATAGTGAGAATTGAATTTTAGAGAATTGGAAATTGAAAATTGAGTATGGGATCGAGTGTTTTATAGTTTTGAGGAATTATGAGAATTTTTCTGGAATTTTTAGAGTTATGTGTCCGGACCGAGAAAATGACCTAGAGACTGATGATTTAGATTCCGGTTCCGAAAGTGAGTTGTAAATGTTGGACCCCGAACCTTGAGTGACAATTTGACTATGATCAAGTGGATGAGTTGATTGAAATTAAGTTGAAGATCATGAAATAAAGAGAAAGTATGAAAATATGAAAAATTGTGTAATAGTTGACTTTACGGCCTTTGAAGGTTGACTTTGATTGAGGCAAAATTTGATAAAATGGTCTTCTGGAAACTTGTAGGTTATGTTAAAAGATTTTGTGGACATAAAGTTTGTAATATTTCGATATCGGGAGTGAAAGTTATGATCGGTCAAAGTTTATGTTTGATCGGGTTTGACTTTTATTATGGTTGAAGCTTTGACTGAAATTAACCTAGTTAGAGGTTAATTGAGCTTTGATATTCTTCATAAGAATTGAAGGATTTGTTTTGATCTTTAATTCGATATAAAGTATGCAATTTTTCGATCTCGGAAAATTAAGTTATGATTTTACTGGCGTGTATAGAGAATAGTATCTTTGACGGAAAATGGACTCCGTAGGAGTTGAATTGAGTTTTATGTTCTTCTCGGAAGATTTAGAGCTTCTCTCAAGCTTTCTATAGAGACTAAGTTTGTCAAAATCGGAGTTGGGATTAAAAGTTATGAATTTTGGAAGTTTAGTGAAAAAAAAAAAAAAAGAGAAAGTTTTAGCGCCCTCGCTGGGGCTCGCCCTAGCCCTAGCGAAGGGCATCATATCTTGCCCTCGCTAGGCGGCGCCTCGCCCTAGCGAGGCGGCCATTGTCTTCGCCCTCGCGAGGCAGGCTCGCCTCATGGTGTCAGGCGCGCCAGTGAGGCGACGCCTCGCCCTAGCGAGGCGAGGCGCTCCTTCGCCTCGCCGAGGCGACGCCTCGCCCTAGCGGGGCGTCTCGCCCTCGCGATCGGCGTCTCGCCCTCATGAGCGTCTCACCCTCATGAGTTAGGCGTCTCCGCCGCCTTTGCTTCTTAAATTTTGATTTCTTTGTTTTAATCAGACCTTTGCTCACTATTTTGCCTATATCTTTCCGTCCGACATCCGATTGAGTTGATTCTTTTTGCGTTGGATTCCTAAGACATTGAATTTCATTTATAAGAAATTTGTGAACTTTTGAGATTAAATTAATGGTGATTAATTTAATCAAAGTGAGTCGGGAAATTTTCGAACATGATTGATGTTTTGTGAAATTAGGGATCTGTAGAGATCCGATTGAAGCGATTCTTGAGGGAAATAAAGATAAGACAAGGGGCTACAAATCATATGAAGGCATGAAATGTCAATTTTGCCTTTAGGACTTTTAATTTTTGAATTTAAGTTCGGATTGGGGTTTACTTTTTGGATTGGGAACACCTGTGAGTAATTTGAGTATAACTTTTGATCTGGGAATCGAAATGAGACGATTCTTGTTTTGAATTAAACTAAAGACATAAGGATACAATTGTTATGAAGACATCGAGTTTCAATTCTGGGATTAAGAATGTGAAAGTTTGGACGGAAATAATCGTACATAGGAAATATGTTAGAATATGGATTTTCCCGCACTGTTTCGCACATAACTTTTGATGTAGTGCTCGGAATTGAGCGCGGTCAGTGGCGTTGGATTCGTATGAGTGAGAGGAACATTTATCGAGAAGGAAGTTTGGACAAATTCCTTCAACTGGATAGTGCGAATCAAACCGCAAGTAAGTGTAATTTTAAGTTTTGAATGGAGGGCAATTTGGTCATTTGACCATCAATTAATGAAACACACTTGAGGAGTGTCGTTTTGGCTTATTTAAAAGCCACGAATGGGCTGGAGAAGTCTGGAATTACAGAAGAAGAGAAAGAAAATAAGAAGAAAGAAGAAGAATGGAGAAGAGTTAGTATGGAGAAAGAAGAGGAGAAGTTTAGTTTTAATTTTCTACTCAATTCTTCAAGCTTTTGGGATTTTTCAAGAAGGAAAAGAGTGGAGAATGAAGAGAGCTTCTTCATGAGCCAAGAAAATTCAATTTGGAGGATAAATGAGGTAAGAGAAGATTTTCAATTTGAAGTTTTGTTGAATTTTTAATTGAGAAGTATGGAAAAGGACTTGGGTTTGTGGTTTATGAAGTTGTTTTGATGTATATGCTTTAGGTTGGGTTTAATTTTGGATGAAAAATTGATTAAGGTTTAGGCTAAATTTTATGATGAAGAATTTTGAGATATTTTGGTGTAGAATTATAGGAAATATGATGAATTGACGATATATGAAATCAATTTTGAAGAACTTGTATTTTATGGTATTGAATTTGGATAAATTGGTTTAGGCCAATTTTAAGATTTGGGGATTTTGAAATTGAGGATTTAAATAGTTTGGAATTAATGTGAATTGATGAATTGTGAGATTAATTTTGAAGAAATTATGTTTTATGAGATTGAATTAAGTGTCTTGGTTTAGGCCAATTTTGAAAATTGGGATTTTCAAAATTGGAGATTGAAATAACTTGAATGTAAATGGAATTGGTGAATTCCTAAGTTGATTGTGAAAATTAAGTATTTTCGATGTGAAATTTGGATGATTATGGTTTAGGTTTTGGTATTTTGGAAGAGAAAAGCAAGGATCAATTGGAGCTTGAAATCAAGTTTAGGCAATAATTCGAGGTGGGTAGCATATTTATATTTTGATTTGTAAGCTATATGTGAATTTTGAAAAATTAAAAGCAATTTTGAAAAATAAAGAAAGCAAAATGTGAAAATTTTGACAAATTATTGTTTTGTAAAGGTTTGAAATTCGATTTCGAATGTTTTCGAAAGATTATTATAAGTTTGAATTCATTGCTTTCAATGATTCGATAAACCGATAGAAATTTCGAAAATGCATTTGTTGTGTATGCATTATTCAATTGTTGAAATTATTGTTTGATTGAATGTTTTGATTGTTGAATTTAGTGAATGATAGATGAATAAATTAAGTGGTATGCATTTTTGGAAAAATTTTGAAGAAAGTCTGAAATTGAAAAGTGCCTTGAGCAATCAGACTTTTCGTTTTCGATTATGTGTTATGTGGGTTTAGTAGGTCCTTGGTGAGTCGTATTTGTCTCTATGTGTATAGCCTTCTCCAGGCTGCCCGCTAGTGTACGCAGACTCCGTTTTGGACTCCTTCACGGCTTTGGACATGATCAATGGAAAGTGTAATGCGATTCATTCATCGCCTGCAGGACCGTATGCGGGGGTATGCGAGACGCTCTGTTGGACTAGCAGACCATTCGATATGTTATGTGTTTTGCTTTGTTTATGTGTTCTGCATTCTTGTTTTTAAAGTGAGAAATGAAAATTGAAATTATGTTGCATTCATATTTATGAAGAATTCGAGAATTTTGAAAAATGAGAAAATGAGAAGTTTGGGAAAATTGGAAAGAGTTTGAGAGAAATATTTGAAAGTTGAAAAGTTTGAAAATATGAAAAAGTGTTTGAGAAATTGTTTGAAAAATTGAAAAGTTTGAAACATTAGCCCTTTTGGCAAAAAGTTTATAAAAGCGTTTTACCTTATATATCGGTTTATAAATGTGTTATCCACGAGCTGAGCTCACCCCCCTTTCATCCTATCTCGAGTTTGAAGGGAGATCGGATGAAAGAATGTGAAGACATCGATTCAAGCGGTTTTGTGCTTTTGAAATTTGCATGAGTTAGTTTTGAGTAATCTGAAATTTGAGTATGGAAATGTTTATGGTTTAAGATAGATTTGAAAGAAAGTGTATTTGTGTATAAAGTTAAGTATTGTGAATGAATGAGAAATTTGGTTGTGAAATTATGAATAATTTGGGAATATATATGTATGGTGATTTGGGAATTTGATCGAGTTATGAGATTGGTATGTTGATTTGAGAATTATGGAAGTGTTAGGTTTAAATGTGCGTTTATTGGTGTTGGATTCGGACGGGAGTGTCCGATGATTTTGAGTGTATTTGGGATTATAGAAGTGTTTTGAACCTTGCGAGTTTGGGTTAGGATAAAAGCGGTAGTTATCTTTAGAAATTTCGATAAAATTGGGATAAAAATGGAATTTGAGATTTGTATGGATGAATAAAATTTGTATGTTGAGTTTGGGTTTAAGAATGAAATTTCCTATGGGAAATTTTATGGATGTGATTGATATAAGAAATGAGAATAAGAAAAAAAAATTCATAACGGTTTTGGAGCGTCTTAGGAATTCCCAACGCGATTACATTTCCTGTTCTTTGCTTATGCGGATGTCGGAAAGTGTTTCAGATTTACATTAATTTGTTTGCTTACTTTGTTTTCTATCCAGTATTCGATTTGCATTCGATTCGATCCGCTTTTGCTTATTCGTTCCGCTTTGTGATTAGTATTCGATTATTTGAGGTTTGTTAAGCTTTTCGATTTGTTTAGATTAAACTACTCGCTTTGTGTCGCTATTTTCGCTTCGCATTCGCTTTGCATTTGTTTGAGTGCTTTGTTTCGTTGCCCTTCGTTTCCATTCGATTTAGTTTTCCGTTCGGTATAAGTAGTTGGGTTCGAGAATGGGATCCAACATTTATAATATCGAGCCCGATAATATGATCTTACTTGGTATGAGTATGAATAAGGAATTGATCTGAGTTTGTAAAGATAAGAGTGAATTTGTGAGAAGGTGCTAAGTGATCATTTGATTTTGATGAAAGAAGTATGATTGCCTTTAGGAATTTGAAAATTGATATGTATGACTATTTGGCTAATTCATGTAATTGGTTTGATTTGAGTGTTAGAATATGTTTGACTTTCGAAATGTGTTGAGGAAATTAAAGTAGAACTTCTTGAGAAATTGTGATGAATTGATATAGATGAAAGAATGATGACATAATGATGATTGAACCATATTAGGATTCTTTAAGAAATGGACCATTGACTTGTGTCCATATATGAAGAAATAATAAGTTATGAATATAGTAAGTTGATATGATATGAGTGGTATATGATTTAAGGAAATGAAAATTGTGAAGAGATTGAGAATATGCGTGATGAGTAAATTAAATAAAAGAGTGACTGATTATGAGTTTTGGAAAGAAATTAGTAAGAAAGTGCTTGATGATCTTTGTTTAGAAAAAAATTTATGCAAGAATGAGTTACGTGGAGTTAAGTAAATATGAATTTTGAGGACGAAATTCTTTTAAGAGGGGAGAAATGTTGGACCCGAACCTTGAGTGACAATTTGACTATGATCAAGTGGATGAGTTGATTGAAATTAAGTTGAAGATCATGAAATAAAGAGAAAGTATGAAAATATGAAAAATTGTGTAATAGTTGACTTTTCGGCCTTTGAAAGTTGACTTTGATTGAGGCAAAATTTGATAAAATGGTCTTCGGAAACTTGTAGGTTATGTTAAGAGATTTTGTGGACATAAAGTTTGTAATATTTCGATATCGGGAGTGAAAGTTATGATCGGTCAAAGTTTATGTTTGATCGGGTTTGACTTTTATTATGGTTAAGCTTTGACTGAGAAATTAACCTAGTTAGAGGTTAATTGAGCTTTGATGTTCTTCATAAAATTGAAGGATTTGTTTTGATCTTTAATTCGATATAAAGTATGCAATTTTTCGATCTCGGAAAATTAAGTTATGATTTTTACAAGCGTGTATAGAGAATAGTATCTTTGACCGGAAAATGGACTCCCGTAGGAGTTGAATTGAGTTTTATGTTCTTCTCGGAAGATTTAGAGCTTCTCTCAAGCTTTCTATAGAGACTAAGTTTGTCAAAATCGGAGTTCGGGATTAAAAGTTATGAATTTTGGAAGTTTAGTGAAAAAAAAAAAAAGTTTTAGCGCCCTCGCTAGTATGACGGCTCGCCTCTCAATGGCGCCAATATCCAGCCCTCGCTAGGCGACGCCGCCTAGCGAGGCAGAGGCTGTCTTCGCCCTCGCTGAGAGGCAAGGCTCGCCTCATGTTGTCTGCGCACTCGCTAGGGCAGGCGGCGCCTCGCTCTAGCGGCGGGCGTCTCGCCCTCATGGCGTCTCGCCCTCGCGATCGGCGTCTCGCCTCATGAGTTAGGCGTCTCCGACTGTTTCTTCTTAAATTTTGATTTCTTTGTTTTTAATCCGGCCTTTGCTCACTATTTTGCCTATATCTTTTCCGTCCGACATCCGATTGAGTTGATTCTTTTTGCGTTGGATTCCTAAGACATTGAATTTCATTTTATAAGAAATTTGTGAACTTTTGAGATTAAATTAATGGTGATTAATTTAATCAAAGTGAAATCGGAAATTTTCGAACATGATTGAGTGTTTTGTGAAATTGGGATCTGTAGAGATCCGATTGAAGCGATTCTTAAGGGAAATAAAGATAAGACAAGGGGCTACAAATCATATGAAGGCATGAAATGTCAATTTTGCCCTTAGGACTTTTAATTTTTGAATTTAAGTTCGGATTGGGGTTTACTTTTTGGATTGGGAACACCTGTGAGTAATTTGAGTATAACTTTTGATCTGGGAATCGAAATAAGATGATTCTTGTTTTGAATTAAACTAGAGACATAAGGCTACAATTGTTATGAAGACATCGAGTTTCAATTCTGGGATTAAGAATGTGAAATTTTGTACGGAAATAATCTTACATAGGAAATATGTTAGAATATGGATTTTCCCGCACTGTTTCGCACATAACTTTTGATGTAGTGCTCGGAATTGAGCGCGGTCAGTGGCGTTGGATTCGTATGAGTGAGAGGAACATTTATCGAGAAGGAAGTTTGGACAAATTCCTTCAACTCGATAGTGCGAATCAAACCGCAAGTAAGTGTAATTTTAAGTTTTGAATGGAGGGCAATTTGGTCATTTGACCATCAATTAATGAAACACACTTAAGGAGTGTCGTTTTGGCTTATTTAAAAGCCACGAATGGGCTGGAGAAGTCTGGAATTACAGAAGAAGAGAAAGAAAATAAGAAGAAAGAAGAAGAATGGAGAAGAGTTCGTATGGAGAAAGAAGAGGGAGAAGTTTAGTTTTAATTTTTCTACTCAATTCTTCAAGCTTTTGGGATTTTCAAGAAGGAAAGAGTGGAGAATGAAGAGCTTCTTCATGAGCCAAGAAAATTAATTTGGAGGATAAATGAGGTAAGAGAAGATTTTCAATTTGAAGTTTTTGTTGAATTTTTAATTGAGAAGTATGGAAAAGGACTTGGGTTTGTGGTTTATGAAGTTGTTTTTGATGTATATGCTTTAGGTTGGGTTTAATTTTGGATGAAAAATTGATTAAGGTTTAGGCTAAATTTTATGATGAAGAATTTTGAGATATTTTGGTGTAGAATTATAGGAAATATGATGAATTGACGATATATGAAATCAATTTTGAAGAACTTGTATTTTATGGTATTGAATTTGGATAAATTGGTTTAGGCCAATTTTAAGATTTGGGGATTTTTGAAATTGAGGATTTAAATAGTTTGGAATTAATGTGAATTGATGAATTGTGAGATTAATTTTGAAGAAATTATGTTTTATGAGATTGAATTGAGTGTCTTGGTTTAGGCCAATTTTGAAAATTGGGATTTTCAAAATTGGAGATTGAAATAACTTGAATGTAAATGGAATTGGTGAATTCTAAGTTGATTGTGAAAATTAAGTATTTTCGATGTGAAATTTGGATGATTATGGTTTAGGTTTTGGTATTTTGGAGAGAGAAAGCGAGGATCAATTGGAGCTTGAAATCAAGTTTAAGCAATAATTCGAGGTGGGTAGCATATTTATATTTTGATTTGTAAGCTATATGTGAATTTTTGAAAAATTAAAGAAAGCAATTTTGAAAAATAAAGAAAGCAAAAATGTGAAAATTTTGACAAATTATTGTTTTGTAAAGGTTTGAAATTCGATTTAGAATGTTTTCTGAAAGATTATTATAAGTTTGAATTCATTGCTTTCAATGATTCGATAAACCGATAGAAATTTCTGAAAATGCATTTGTTGTGTATGCATTATTCAATTGTTGAAATTATTGTTTGATTGAATGTTTTGATTGTTGAATTTAGTGAATGATAGGTGAATAAATTAAGTGGTATGCATTTTGGGAAAATTTTTGAAGAAAAGTACGAAATTGAAAAGTGCCTTGAGCAATCCGACTTTTCGTTTTCGATTATGTGTTATGTGGGTTTGGTAGGTCCTTGGTGAGTCGTTATTTGTCTCTATGTGTATAGCCTTCTCCAGTCGCCTTGCTAGTGTACGGAGCTCAATTCGGACTCCTTCACGGCTACCTTTGGACGCAATGCGGAAAGTGTAGTACGTTCTATTCACGATCGCTGCAGGACGTATGCGGGCTATGCGTCTGTCTTGGACCTAGCTGCACCATTCGATATGTTATGTGTTTTGCTTTGTTTGTTCGCATTCTTGTTTTAAAGTGAGAAATGAAAATTGAAATTATGTTGCATTCATATTTATGAAGAATTCGAGAATTTTGAAAAATGAGAAAATGAGAAGTTTGGGAAAATTGGAAAGAGTTTGAGAGAAATATTTGAAAGTTGAAAAGTTTGAAAATATGAAAAAGTGTTTGAGGAAATTGTTTGAAAAATTGAAAAGTTTGAAACATTAGCCCTTTTGGCAAAAAGTTTATAAAGCGTTTCGCTTATATATCGGTTTATAAATGTGTTATCCACGAGCTTTGAGCTCACCCCCCTTTCATCCTATCTCAGTGTTTGAGCGGAGATCGGATGAAAGAATGTGAAACATCGATTCAAGCGGTTTTGTGCTTTTGAAATTTGCATGAGTTAGTTTTGAGTAATCTGAAATTTGAGTATGGAAATGTTTATGGTTTAAGATAGATTTGAAAGAAAGTGTATTTGTGTATAAAGTTAAGTATTGTGAATGAATGAGAAATTTGGTTATGAAATTATGAATAATTTGGGAATATATATGTATGGTGATTTGGGAATTTGATCGAGTTATGAGATTGGTATGTTGATTTGAGAATTATGGAAGTGTTAGGTTTAAAATGCGTTGTCATTGGTGTTGGATTCGGACGGGAGTGTCCGATGATTTTGAGCTGTATTTGGGATTATAGAAGTGTTTTTGAACCCTTGCAGGTTTGGGTTAGGATAAAGGCAGCCGTTATACTGCCGAAATTTCGATAAAATTGGGATAAAAAAATGGAATTTGAGATTTGTATGGATGAATAAGAATTTGTATGTTGAGTTTCGGGTTTAAGAATGAAATTTCCTATGGGAAATTATATGGATGTGATTGATATAAGAAATGAGAATAAGAAAGAAAAAAAAATTCATAACGGATTTTGGAACGTCTTAGGAATTCCCAACGCGATTACATTCCTCGTTCTTTGCTTATGCACGGATGTCGGAAAGTGTTTGATTTACATTAATTTGTTTGCTTACTTTGTTTTCTATCCGTATTCGATTTGCATTCGATTCGATCCGCTTTTGCTTATTCGTTCGCTTTGTGATTAGATATTGATTATTTAAACCGCTATATTCGATTGAATCATTCGTTTGATTCGATTAGTATTTGCTTCGCTTGCATTTGCTTCCGCCGCTACTCACGGATTTGTTCGCTTTTCGATTTGTTTCGATTAAACACTCGCTTTGTGTCGCTATTTTCGCTTCCGCATTCGCTTTGCATTTGTTTCGAGTGCTTTGTTTCCGTTGCCCTTCGTTTCCATTCGATTTAGTTTTCCGTTCAGTATAAGTAGTTGGGTTCCGGTAACGGGATCCAACATTTATGGTATCAGAGCCCAGTAATATGATCTTACTTGGGCGTATGAGTATGAATAAGGAATTGATACGAGTTTGTAAAGATAAGAGTGAATTTGTGAGAAGGTGCTAAGTGATCATTTGATTTTGATGAAAGAAGTATGATTGCCTTTAGGAATTTGAAAATTGATATGTATGACTATTTGACGAATTCATGTAATTGGTTTGATTTGAGTGTTCAGAATATGTTTGACTTTCGAAATGTGTTGAGGAAATTAAGAGTAGAACTTCTTGAGAAATTGTGATGAATTGATATAGATGAAAGAATGATGACATAATGATGATTGAACCATATTAGGATTCTTTAAGAAATGGACCATTGACTTGTGTCCATATATGAAGAAATAATAAGTTATGAATATAGTAAGTTGATATGATATGAGTGGTATATGATTTAAGGAAATGAAAATTGTGAAGAGATTGAGAATATGCGTGATGAGTAAATTAAATAAAAGAGTGACTGATTATGAGTTTTGGAAAGAAATTAGTAAGAAAGTGCTTGATGATCTTTGTTTAGAAAAAAAATTTATGCAAGAATGAGTTACGTGGAGTTAAGTAAATATGAATTTCGAGGACGAAATTCTTTTAAGAGGGGGAGAAATGTTGGACCCCGAACCTTGAGTGACAATTTGACTATGATCAAGTGGATGAGTTGATTGAAATTAAGTTGAAGATCATGAAATAAACAGAGAAAGTATGAAAATATGAAAAATTGTGTAATAGTTGACTTTCTGGCCTTTGAAGGTTGACTTTTGATTGAGGCAAAATTTGATAAAATGGTCTTCTGGAAACTTGTAGGTTATGTTAAGAGATTTTTGTGGACATAAAGTTTGTAATATTTCGATATCGGGAGTGAAAGTTATGATCAGTCAAAGTTTATGTTTGATCGGGTTTGACTTTTATTATGGTTGAAGCTTTGACTGAGAAATTAACCTAGTTAGAGGTTAATTGAGCTTTGATGTTCTTCATAAGAATTGAAGGATTTGTTTTGATCTTTAATTCGATATAAAGTATGCAATTTTTCGATCTCGGAAAATTAAGTTATGATTTTTGCAAGCGTGTATAGAGAATAGTATCTTTGACCGGAAAATGGACTCCCGTAGGAGTTGAATTGAGTTTTATGTTCTTCTCGGAAGATTTAGAGCTTCTCTCAAGCTTTCTATAGAGACTAAGTTTGTCAAAATCGGAGTTCGGGATTAAAAGTTATGAATTTTGGAAGTTTAGTGAAAAAAAAAAAAAGTTTAAGCGCCCGCTAGGGCGACGGCTCGCCTAAGCAATGGGCGCCCGTATCGCTCTCTCAGGCGACGCCTCGCCTAGCGAGGCGGGCGCCAGCTCACCATCGCGAGGCAAGGCTCGCCTCATGTTGTCTTGCCTCGCTAGGCGACGCCTCGCCCTAGCGAGGCGGGCGCACTTCGCCCTCATGACGGCGTCTCGCCTCATGAGTTAGGCGTCTCCAAGCCGTTTTCTTCTTAAATTTTGATTTCTTTGTTTTAATCCGACCTTTGCTCACTATTTTGCCTATATCTTTTCTGTCCGACATCCGATTGAGTTGATTCTTTTTGCGTTGGATTCCTAAGACATTGAATTTCATTTATAAGAAATTTGTGAACTTTTGAGATTAAATTAATGGTGATTAATTTAATCAAAGTGAATCGGGAAATTTTCGAACATGATTCAGTGTTTTGTGAAATTCGGGATCTGTAGAGATCCGATTGAAGCGATTCTTGAGGGAAATAAAGATAAGACAAGGGCTACAAATCATATGAAGGCATGAAATGTCAATTTTGCCCTTAGGACTTTTAATTTTGAATTTAAGTTCGGATTGGGGTTTAATTTTTGGATTGGGAACACCTGTGAGTAATTTGAGTATAACTTTTGATCTGGGAATCGAAATGAGATGATTCTTGTTTTGAATTAAACTAGAGACATAAGGCTACAATTGTTATGAAGACATCGAGTTTCAATTCTGGGATTAAGAATGTGAAATTTTGTACGGAAATAATCGTACATAGGAAATATGTTAGAATATGGATTTTCCCGCACTGTTTCGCACATAACTTTTGATGTAGTGCTCGGAATTGAGCGCGGTCAGTGGCGTTGGATTCGTATGAGTGAGAGGAACATTTATCGAGAAGGAAGTTTGGACAAATTCCTTCAACTCGATAGTGCAAATCAAACCGCAAGTAAGTGTAATTTTAAGTTTTGAATGGAGGGCAATTTGGTCATTTGACCATCAATTAATGAAACACACTTGAGGAGTGTCGTTTTGGCTTATTTAAAAGCCACGAATGGGCTGGAGAAGTCTGGAATTACAGAAGAGAGAAAGAAAATAAGAAGAAAGAAGAAGAATGGAGAAGAGTTCGTATGGAGAAAGAAGAGGAGAAGTTTAGTTTTAATTTTCTACTCAATTCTTCAAGCTTTTGGGATTTTTCCAAGAAGGAAAAGAGTGGAGAATGAAAGAGCTTCTTCATGAGCCAAGAAAATTCAATTTGGAGGATAAATGAGGTAAGAGAAGATTTTCAATTTGAAGTTTTGTTGAATTTTAATTGAGAAGTATGGAAAAGGACTTGGGTTTGTGGTTTATGAAGTTGTTTTGATGTATATCGTTAGGTTGGGTTTAATTTTGGATGAAAAATTGATTAAGGTTTAGGCTAAATTTTATGATGAAGAATTTTGAGATATTTTGGTGTAGAATTATAGGAAATATGATGAATTGACGATATATGAAATCAATTTTGAAGAACTTGTATTTTATGGTATTGAATTTGGATAAATTGGTTTAGGCCAATTTTAAGATTTGGGGATTTTTGAAATTGAGGATTTAAATAGTTTGGAATTAATGTGAATTGATGAATTGTGAGATTAATTTTGAAGAAATTATGTTTTATGAGATTGAATTCGAGTGTCTTGGTTTAGGCCAATTTTGAAAATTGGGGATTTTCAAAATTGGAGATTGAAATAACTTGAATGTAAATGGAATTGGTGAATTCCTAAGTTGATTGTGAAAATTAAGTATTTTCTGATGTGAAATTTGGATGATTATGGTTTAGGTTTTGGTATTTTGGAAGAGAGAGAAAAGCAAGGATCAATTGGAGCTTGAAATCAAGTTTCCGGCAATAATTCGAGGTGGGTAGCATATTTATATTTTGATTTGTAAGCTATATGTGAATTTTTGAAAAATTAAAGAAAGCAATTTTGAAAATAAAGAAAGCAAAATGTGAAAATTTTGACAAATTATTGTTTTGTAAAGGTTTGAAATTACGATTTAGAATGTTTTCGAAAGATTATTATAAGTTTGAATTCATTGCTTTCAATGATTCGATAAACCGATAGAAATTTACGAAAATGCATTTGTTGTGTATGCATTATTCAATTGTTGAAATTATTGTTTGATTGAATGTTTTGATTGTTGAATTTAGTGAATGATAGGTGAATAAATTAAGTGGTATGCATTTTGGGAAAAATTTTGAAGAAAAGTACGAAATTGAAAAGTGCCTTCGCAATCCGACTTTTCGTTTTCGATTATGTGTTATGTGGGTTTGGTAGGTCCTTGGTGAGTCATTATTGTCTCTATGTGTATAGCCTTCTCCAGCTGCCCGCTAAGTGCACGGAGTCCGATTTTGGACTCCTTCACGGCTACTTTGGACCGCAATGCGGGAAAGTGTAGTACGTTTCGTTTCATACATCGCAGGACCGCTATGCGGATGATATGCGAGACGCTCTGCTTGGACCTAGCCAGACCATTCTGATATGTTATGTGTTTTGCTTTGTTTCTGTGTTCTGCATTCTTGTTTATAAAGTGAGAAATGAAAATTGAAATTATGTTGCATTCATATTTATGAAGAATTAGAATTTTGAAAATGAGAAAATGAGAAGTTTGGGAAAATTGGAAAGAGTTTGAGAGAAATATTTGAAAGTTGAAAAGTTTGAAAATATGAAAAAGTGTTTGAGAAATTGTTTGAAAAATTGAAAAGTTTGAAACATTAGCCCTTTGGCAAAAAGTTTATAAAAAGCGTTTTACGCTATATATCGGTTTATAAATGTGTTATCCACGAGCTTGAGCTCACCCCCTTTCATCCTATCTCCGAGTTTTGAGGGAGATCGGATGAAAGAATGTGAAACATCGATTCAAGCGGTTTTGTGCTTTTGAAATTTGCATGAGTTAGTTTTGAGTAATCTGAAATTTGAGTATGGAAATGTTTATGGTTTAAGATAGATTTGAAAGAAAGTGTATTGTGTATAAAGTTAAGTATTGTGAATGAATGAGAAATTTGGTTATGAAATTATGAATAATTTGGGAATATATATGTATGGTGATTTGGGAATTTGATCGAGTTATGAGATTGGTATGTTGATTTGAGAATTATGGAAGTGTTAGGTTTAAATGTGCGTTTACTTTGGTGTTGGATTCGGACGGGAGTGTCCGATGATTTTGAGTGTATTTGGGATTATAGAAGTGTTTTGAACCTTGCGAGTTTGGGTTAGGATAAAAGCAGCAGTTATCTTTACCGAAATTTCGATAAAATTGGGATAAAAAATGGAATTTGAGATTTGTATGGATGAATAAAATTTGTATGTTGAGTTTGGGTTTAAGAATGAAATTTCCTATGGGAAATTATATGGATGTGATTGATATAAGAAATGAGAATAAGAAAGAAAAAAATTCATAATGATTTTGGAGCGTCTTAGGAATTCCCACGCGATTCATTTCTGTTCTTTGCTTATACACGGATGTGGAAAGTGTTTGATTTACATTAATTTGTTTGCTTACTTTGTTTTCTATCCGTATTCGATTTGCATTCGATTCGATCCGCTTTCGCTTATTCGTTCGCTTTGTGATTCAGTATTCGATTATTTCGCTTATTATATTCGATTGAATCATTCGTTTGATTCGATTAGTATTTGCTTCGCTTGCATTTGCTTCCGCCGCTACTCACTTGATTTGTTAAGCTTTTCGATTTGTTTCGATTAAACACTCGCTTTATGTCGCTATTTTCGCTTCGCATTCGCTTTGCATTTGTTTCGAGTGCTTTGTTTCCGTTGCCCTTCGTTTCCATTCGATTTAGTTTTCCGTTCAGTATAAGTAGTTGGGTTCCGGTAACGGGATCCAACAGTAAATGGCTTGGAAAATTTAGATTTGCGAGTTTATGAATTTTTGTGATGAGCCAGTGAAATTTAGAGACTGGAAATTAATGAATTTGAGGACTATGATCTATAGGTTTAAATATTTATATAAAGAGTTAGGTTTTGAAAATTGGAGATAAGCATTTCCTTCTCCTTTCTCTTCTCTCCCCGTCGACGATCTCTTCCTCCCTTGGAGATTTTCATTTGTTCCTTTCATTGTGGTTGGAGAGTTGCTAGAAAGCTTGGAGATGATGATGGTTGGCTTGGATTGAGGAGTTTACCGTGATTATTAGAGCTTGAGGAATTTTGGAGGTTTTTAGGGTTTACGGCTTTGAGCTTGATTTGGTAAGTTATTGTGTTTAATGTTGTTATTTATTGTTGTTACATGCATTTATGGCATTTATGGTGAAAGATTGAGTAGTTAGGGTGTTAAATGCTGAGTTTAGAGAGTTTTTATGGTGGAAAAATCGATTGGAGAAGTCGAAGATCGTTCGCACGTCGCGACGTCTGCGACTGGCCTCGCCGCGACGAGTTAGTGCTTATTCGCCGCGATGAGCGGACCGAGTCGTCGCGATGAGCGAGTGGATATTCGCCGCGACGAGCGTGTTTCCATATCGCGACGAACGTCTCTTTCCACGTCGCGACGAGGGGCAATTTTTTGAAGTGAAATTAGTTGGTTTTTGGGACATAGATTATAGTGTAGACCTCCGATTGAGGTGATTCTGGAGTTGTTATGAACTAGAGAAAGAGGTCTATGATTGAGGTAAAGAAAAAGAGTTCGAGTTTTAAATTAGCGAGTTCTCAATCATAGAAAGAGAGCTGATTATAGTTTTTATCGTGACCTAAGAGTTATGTCTTAATAATTAGAGTTTGAATGAGAGATTTGTGAAATCGATGGATGAGATTGATTTAGTAAATAGTGAATTGTAGTTGTGAAGCGAGAGAAAGCGGATTGGATTAGAGCGCTAGAAAATCATGATCATGCATCGTACAAATTTGAATTAAGACATGTGCATTATCAAATTTATGTGATTGAGCATATAGTGATGAGAATTCGTTGAATTATTATAGAGGCGCTGTTGGATCGTCAGTCCACGGATATTGCTGGTACTTCCAGGCAGTAGCTCGGAAGTTACAGGTGAGTAACCCAATTGGTTCCTCGATCTTTGTATGTTAAATGTGTTGTGATTTTGTAAATTGTTTGACAATGTGAGTGCTTGAACTGTGAAATAAATGTGCTGTGATTATGAGTAAATGTGATGAATGCTATAAGTGGAAGTGATCGATATATGTGCTATTGAATGTGCAAGTGTAAGTGCATGCTAGGCATGGTTAGAATCGCTTAATAAACAGTTGTGACTGGAGCAATTAGTGATCAGAGCTTTAAGCTCGACTATCAGTGAAAGGGCCTAAGGCCAAAAAGGGAATAGTGCATACCTAGAGGGCTCTCCTATCCCTAAAGTGAGTGGGCAGTAGTGCATACCCAGAGGGCTCTCCTACTCGCCAAAAATGCGAATATTGACGCTCGATCTGTCTGAGACATAAAATGAGAAGTGGTATGCATTATGCATCAGACTGTAATGTGAAAAGTGAAAGTGCGTGTATTAAGTGATGATTGCGTAGTGATATGTGTGATTTATGTGATGGTGAACATGTGTAAATTGATTTACAGTGTTACAAATGTGTAATATGTGACAATTTCTCAGTGAATTATCTAATGTATGATTGTAGTGAGAATGTGTAAAGGGTTTGATAGTGTTCCGATTGTGTATTGTGACTATGTGATATATTATGTGTATATGCATGAGTTGGGTGAACCATCAATGATGGTTTCTTATTGAGTTCGCAAACTCACCCAACATTGCTAATATTTTTCAGGACAACGTTAGTAGATTCTTAGCTCCTGTGTTAGAGTTTTCCTACAGTGCGGGTGCTTGGTCAAGTGAAGCGATGGCTCACAGGTCGGTCAGCTGGGGCGATATTTGGGGATGACTTAGTATAGACTTTTGTATCAGTTTCCTTTTTGAGATATTGTGTTAGACTGTAGGCAACTGATAGATCTGTCTATATTTTGGATTGATGTTATGAAATGAAAGATTATTGTGGTTTTAAATTTTAGTGACTTGCATATTGCGGTTTAATTATATTGATGCCATGCGAGTATTTAGTGATAGTTGCGAGCGTAGCACTTCCTTGCTGTCGGATATGCATCGGAATGACCCATGGGCGTCCCGGTACGTACCCTATGGTAAGGAGGCGCTACATGTCAGGATGTTGGAGAAGGCAGATACGACCTTGATGTGCTAGGAGAACTTGAACGTGAAATAATGTTCCTCGTTGTTCGTGCATGCAGCTCTGTGTCCCCATTCCCTTCGTTGAGCTACATGTAGCGCTTCTATTTCCAAGCCAAAAACGCCAATCAATGCTACTGCACCTTCACCCCCGGCTGCGACACTAGTCCCTTCTCCGACAAGGCAAAGTTTTCTTAAAAAAAAAAGGTATGTTTCCTACATGTAGGAGCTCTTGCCAAAATTTCATCACCCAGTCATCGTCCCACTGGCAGTCGAAATCGCTATTGTTGTCAAAGAAAAGAAAAGAAAAGACAGATTCATAAACAGAGCGACCGAGCAATATCTAATTTCGCATTTTGGCTACTCCAATCACCAGGGAATGAAAACAGGTCAGGTGGTGACAAGGACTTGTAATCTCTCCCACGCAATCGTTTAAGAAAATTATGCTGATCAAGGGCACTATACAGTGACCAGATCAAACCCAAAAAAAGCAACTTGATAAAAGTCTCATTTTTAGTATATGAAACCAAAACTAGAGCCATTTTTGTTAAAAACAAAGCTAAAACAAAACGTAATAGCAAACAAAAATATTGTAACCATACATGTATGCACATTACAAAAGAGAAGTAGCAAGGAAGTTACTTGGGAGCAGGAGCATTTCTATCATAGTTGTCTTAAAAATGGAAGTCATAGATTTGACCCCAGCTCCAGCAACACCCACGACCGCCAGACAGTCCTCTGAGAAAGTCTCCGGAGCTGACACCGGAACCTGCACTCTGACATCTGCAAAGATATATGTGAATACTGACTTGAGATCCTGACAATGAGACCTTGGACTTTGGTGAAGAGTCATGAATGGAGGCCTTGTTGGGGGTCTTTTTCCTTTTCCTTTCATCACCATTGGCTTGCTTAGAACTTGCTCCCTCATTGAACTTGTTACTGCCTTTTAAACTGCTGCTGGCCTAGAATGAGTTACGAGAAGCGGAGATCCTGAACTCACCTAGTCCGTTTCCTATACAAGTGAAAAAGTTAGTATGGCGATAATGGCTTGTTGCTCTATAGGCATGTGGCAATGAAGGTTGTTACTGGCAGGTGGCATAACGTAGCAGATCTAGTGGGGACTGATCTTCGTTCACATAGCAATGTTGTGAAACGTGTGAGAGCAGAGGTTAAGCAATGCGTGAAATGTTTCTTTATTGGCTCCTTAAACACTTACAGCGTTAAATTACAGATTAAGCCCAAAAAATGAGCTTGCAAGGTTGGCATTCTAGTCTAGGAAGGCCCCATCAGGAAGAGGTAGGTTTGGAAGAACCCAACATATAGTGGTCCTAGTGATTGGAAAAACTTGGTTCCCAAGGCTACCTGACTCGTGAAATGAGTTTAGAAGAATCCGATATAGATTTAAAACATTGATAAAAAAATGTTGCATATCTTTTCAATCCTCCACTACTAAAAAATCACATGCATAACATGAATCATAGGACTTTTGAAGGTTGTAATTAGCTCGAAGATTAAGATGAGAAATATTTAGGTCATATTGTTCAAGAATCATTAAAACTGATAAATTAGGAAAGACACTCAACTTTGATGAATGTAAAAAATTTGTACCACAAATTTGATTCAAGCCTTCAGACTACAAACAATATGAGGCACAAAGAACTAGAGGAAATCACCTATAATAATAATGATGAACAATTAATTATAACCATAAGGAGTGATTCTTAATAAAATTTTATCCCCTATTCACTTCACAATCAAGTCACCCATTCCATACAAATTTAGGAGGATAGATTATAAAACCAATTATTTTCCTCCTAGATAACCTCTTTTTTTATTCTCTTTTTCTTTTCTTTTATCTTTTTTAATAAAGAAAAAAAACAAAGACAAAAATTGAAAGGAACTACATCAATGATTGAACTCATTAATAAGATATAAAAATCCCATTCCATCAACTATAACCGACTAACATATATCAACACCCCCACACTTTTCTCTTGTATATCTACAAACATCAGCAATCACAAATGCTCTACTAGCTTTAAGACTTAATAAAGATATTTTGTTAAGTTCAAGGCCCATAATGTGGTTAATATAAAACGAAAAGGCTAGGAAAGCTCAAGAGGTTTAATAGTAGAATAAATGTCATTCGATAGGCTATTTGGATAATATAACTAACAAAATAAAGAATGCCTATATCATTTTCATGTTAATGTATGTGATAAAAATATGATCTCAAATAGAAAATTAAGGTAAAGTTAGGATGTAAATGTCATGAAGGCCACAATGAGCAAAAGATAGTGAGATTGATATAGATGTGTTAGCCTAGGCTCAAAATCTCATTAGCTTATGCCTACTCACTAGTTACTACTCTTCTAAAGGAAATGTAAATTGACCTATCACAAGAGTAAAAATACATGCCTAAGTTGCCATTAAATTTGTTGGTAATTCTACTTTCTAATTATATAAACATAATCCTAAAAGTAATAGAAAAATAGAGATTTTTTTAAATAAAACACATGTAAAAAGAACTTAAAAACACACATAAGAAATAAGTTCTCCACCCCCACATTTAAAGCTTACATTGTCCCCGATGTAACATTAAACGTAAGAGATGGAGCATTCAACAAAAACAACAATTGTAAAAATGTAAAGTAAAAAGAACAAACTCCCCTTGAGTTGCCTCCCAAGCAGCACCTTTATTTACTATTGTTGGCTCCACTCTATATAAGAATTGGAGAGGAAGATATAGTTTGGTTTGGAGATGAATTTTGGGTGGGATAATGGTAGAAAGGGTGTTGCCTGATATGTTTTCAAAAAAAATGTAAAAATATGAAAAAGAGAAGTTATGAATGATGGGGAAACAAAAATAGAGTTGAGACTAAGAGATAGAAAGATTAAAAGGAAAGATGCAAAAGGATGAAGTCCAAAACATAAGTAGGGGAAAGTGAACATGAATGAAGATTGAAGCTAAGGGAAGATTGACATGCAAGCCTTGCAATTCAAAGTTAGTGGGAAAAAGAGAAGCGAAAGCTTCTCTTTCTAAAAGCTAATTATGAAATGTCTTTAATAGTACAAACATTTAGACCTTACTACTAAGGGAGTGAGCCAAGTTAAACTTTTATGTCTTGTTTAAAAACTATTAATAAAGAAGTAACAATGAGAACATAGTCTTTATTCCCTAACTTTTAATTGTTTGGATACTGATAATGGATAAAATAAGCAACAAAAAATTTGAATGAATTCTAAATAATCATGGACATTTATTCAAGGTGTGGGTATAAGTTAGAATCAAATATTAAGAATAAAAGATAAGTAGTAAGTTATCATTAGAATATTATCAAGATATTGTCAAATATATTATTAATATATTTTCAACATGTACTTTGATTATCAACATAATATAAGTGTTCTTCAACTAATGGAGAATGCTTACTGACTTATTAAGATATTACTATGTTTGGTCTTAACAAAGTCAAACTCCTCTATTTTGAATGACTATAAGCCTATTCCCCATTGTAAGATGGTTTACAAGTTGATCAAAATATTGCAAACAAACTGAAGGTTACTCTCCTATTAACCCAAGTTAGTGTGCTAACATAAGTAGAGGATGCATCAAAGTTAATATTCTTATAACTTAGGAGTCATTAAGGGGTTATAACTCAAACAAAACTACTAGGAGTTATGCCTTAAAAATTGATTTTAAAAAGTTTTAGACTTGGTGCATTGGGACTTCCTTAAGGAGACTCTTTTTTGCCTTTGGCTGTCCTGACAAGTTTGTGAAATAGATTCTAACATATAACTTTTGCTTCTTACTTTGTCATAGTTAATGGAGAACTTATTGTGATATTCAAAGGGACTTAGATAAGGTGATACCTTATCACCATATATATTCACAATTTGCATGGAGATTCTCTCATGGATTATAAATTTGCACATCAAAAGCAAACCATATTTCAAGTATCATTATATATGTGGTAAGCTCAAAATTTCTTAGCTCTTTTTTGCAAAAGACATGTTAATGCTATGTGGTGTTGATTAGTCATCTATCTCGACTTTTGTGGACTCCTTAGAGGAATTTAAAGCTACTTTTGCCATTACTTTCAATTCTAATAGGAGTTCTCTCCTCATTTCTTTTAGTTATATTGTTAATAACATTAGTCTTATAGCCTCTCTAGGTTTGAACATTATCAATCCCTCTTTTAAGTACCTAGGAATTCATATATCTGCTAATAGATTGAGTGTAGAGTATTGTTCCCCTTAATCAACTATATTTAAAAAAAGAATGTAAGCTTGGTATAATAGATATCTTTCTTATGGAGGTAGACTCCAATTAGCTACTGTCATTCTTTGCGACTTAGACAACTAATAGTGCTCTCACATTGCTATTTCCAAGTGACTTATGAAGATCATTGATGAGTCGGTTAAGGATTCCATATGAAATTTCCCCAATTCCTCTAATAAAGTATGAAGTGGAACCATATTTACCAACCTAGACATTTAGGAGGTTTGGTACTCACTTCTGTCTGGAGAATGAGTAAAGTCCTTTTAGTTAAGATGATTTGGAAACTATATAATGAAAAGGAGAACCTTTAAGTAAAGTGGATACATATCTACTATTTGAAAAGAGCAAGCATTTGGACCATTCTTCCTAGATTTGCTTACTTTTAGGCTTTCCAACAAATCCTGGGCATAAAAGAGTTGGTTCAACCTATAATTGTCTATAAAATAACAATTTTTTATATGCTCGTTAGCGTGGATTAGGTCCTTTGTTTATGTACAATAGCACCTTACATCTTAAGAATATTGCCCTAGTGGAAGCCAAAGTTCAAACTTTAATTTTAAACAATAGGTGGGCATGGCCATATACTTCAAGATGAAGCGGAACCATAATAAAGAATTGGCCAACTTACTCTCACGACCAATCAAAGAAAGACTAAATCACTTAAATAACAAAAAATTCCTTGAAATTTACCTCTTTCTCATATAGGAAGCTGCTTCTAGACTCATTTTAATGATACAAACTTGTTTGGGGTCTCACATTCTACCTTCACACTCTTTCATCCTTTGTTTAGCTACTCAAAGTAAGTTAAAAATCAAAGATAGACTGAAACCTTATATGAATAACCTATAGGGTGTTTTATGCTCCTTTTCTCTTAAAAGTTTGAATCATTTATCCTCTTAATACGCCTATTCTCATACATTATGGTCACAACTGTTTCATTTATTCAATCTTCATATCATATCCTCTAATTGGGCTAACATATTGGATTATGTGCTAAAAGTAAAACTAAGCTATATTGGTGATCTAAAACTTTTCATGATGGCCTTTGCTAGAACAGTATGCTTTCCATTTGGACTTTGTATAATCCCTATAAAATGTCATTAGATCCATGTCTCCTCTCTCCTTTCGATTTTGATAGTCTAGCTTCTACTTTGCTTTTCTATAAACTTGGACAATTACTTACTCTTTAAAAAGGATATTGTAAGGAAATTTATTCTTATTTAAATATTGTTACCAAAATCACACATTACAATCTTTTATATTTAATTTCTTTAATAAGTATCTAATTTTATTTCACTTATTAAGTATATATACTAAGAGCGACCGAATGGACGACCACGCAATCCATCCCAGTCGTCCATTTAATCTAACGGCTTACATTCTCTTTCTTCTGTTTATTGAAATATACACGCAATCTTTCTTCTGTTTATTGAAATATACACGCAATCTTCTGACCCAAATATTTTGTCATTTTATCTAGATATGCACGCAATCTTCTAAGCCAGTTTGTCACGCGGCCACGCTTGTGATGACTATTTAAAGAGCGAAGAGCGAAAATAGATCTCTGTCTTTGTTTTTCCTCTCCGCCATTGCTTTCCTGTGCTTTTTCCATTCTAGCTGTGGTTGTCGTAGCTGTTGTTGGTGTCGAGAGACAATCTAGCACGTGACGCCTAGCATAAGGTTGGCCGCGCTTGTGACTATTTAAAGAGCGAAAATAGACCGCCATTGCTTTCCTGTGCTTTTTCCATTCTAGCTGTGGTTGTTGTAGCTGTTGTTGGTGTATCGTCTCTGTTTGCAGTTGTTCTTTACTTGTAAATCTTCTTAAAGTTTTTTTTGTTTTGTTGTGTACAGATGAGGAGATTTATCATAAATTGCAAAGCTGCTACTTCACCACCGACATCCTCTTTCTAATCTACTTTAATCTGAGCTAGCACGTTAACCTAGCATAAGGTTGTTCACTTACTGAGTTTCGTTGTTGTTGCCGTCGACTGTTATTGCTGTCCACTGTTGTTGTTCGTCTACAACAGACTTGGATATGACGCGATTTATCGTGTTTTAATGTTGCCATGGGTAAGACAGATGGCTCGAATACAGAAGATGTTGTAACCGCATCGTCTGTAAATCTTCTTAAAGCTTTTTTTGTTTTGTTGTGTACAGATGAGGAGATTTATCATAAATTGTAAAGCTGCTACTTCACCACTGGCATCCTCTTTCTCATCTACTTTAATCTGAGCTAGCATGTTAACCTAGCATAAGGTTGTTCAGTTACTGCGCGTCGGATCTTGTTATCTCATCGTCTCGGTTTCATAGATGCTTTTTTGTTTTGGTGTACAGATGTTTCCCCACTTTCGTTGTTGTTGCCGTTGACCGTTGTTGCTGTCCCTTTGTTGTTGTTCGGCCACAATGACTTGGATATGACGAGATTTATCATGTCGCCATGGGTAAGACAGATGGCTCGAATACAGAAGATGTAGTCGAGACTTCTGAAAAAGAGTGCGTCAAACAAAGAAGGCCTAGTGCAGAGTTGGATATAAGGAGATTTGTGATAAATTGTAAAGCTGCTATAGCAGATTTATCATGAATTTCAAAGCTGCTACTTCATCACCGACATCCTCTTTCCTTGTACATCTCTTTTTATCATGTCAGAAAGGAACTCCTCTGCCAAAGTAGAGGTTCATCTACTTTAATGTGAAATAGGATGCCTGGAACAAAGAAGGCGTAGTGGAGACTTGGATATGAGTACATTCATCGTTAGTCTATATTGATATAGCAGCTACTTGTGATGCAATAGGAAGATTGTTAATGTGTTCACCAAGATTTTCTTGTAGTCATAAAGTTTTAGAAGACGATTGCGAGATATGAATAATATAGTAACTTGCACATTTCGCCGTGCTATTTTTCAAGAATGTGATATATCGCTTTGTAAAGTTTTATGTTTTTACTTTATTTTCTTAATTCGGAGGTGATTTGCTTTACTTTGCTTTTTCCATAAATCGCTTTTCTTGCCATTTCAAGAATTGTGATATTAGATAACATAATAAGGTAACTTCACATATAAACCGCTCTAATTGAAAAGACAGACGAGGAAGAGAAAAAGACAGACGAGGAAGAGAAAAACAGATGGAGTAGGCAAAGTAGACGAAGTTAAAAATAGATGGAGTTGAAAAAGTTAACCAACTTATCAATATAGACGGAGATGAAAAAGTATCATGTTTCCATTTGAAGAATTGTAATATTAGATACCATAATATGGTAATTGTACATATAGCTCGTGCTAAAATAGTTGACCAAGTTATCAATATAGACGGAGTTCAAAAAGTAGACGAAGTTAACAATACACAGGGAGAATACAAAGGTTAGACGAAGACATAAAGACAGACGAAAAGCGGACGATACGAACAAAAACAAACGAAGCCTAAAAGCAGAAGAATCAGAAAGGCAGACGCAAGTTCAATTTCCTTGTGATTTGTTTTCACTGCTTTTCCATCGTGCGCTTTTCACCTGCCATTTCAAAGCGAGGTTCATCTACTTTAATGTGAAATAGGATGCTGGAACAAAGAAGGCGTAGTGGAGACTTGGATATGAGTACATTCATCGTTAGTCTATGTTGATATAGCAGCTACTTGTGATGCAATAGGAAGATTGTTAATGTGTTCACCAAGATTTTCTTGTAGTCATTAAGTTTTAGAAGGCGATTGCGAGATATGAATAATATAGTAATTGCACATTTAAACCGTGCTATTTTTCAAGAATGTGATATATCGCTTTGTAAAATTTTATGTTTTTACTTTCGCCGCTTCTTAATTCGAGGTGATTTGCTTTTACTTTGTTTTCCATCGCCCCGCTTTTCCGCCATTTCAAGAATTGTAATATTAGATAACATAATAAGGTAAGCGCACATATAAACCGTTCTAATTGAAAAAACAGACGAGGAAGAGAAAAAGCAGGCGGAGTAGGCAAAGTAGAGCGAAGTTAAAATAGATGGAGTTGAAAAAGTTAACCAACTTATCAATATGAGCGGAGATGAAAAAGTCTCATGTTGCCATTTGAAGAATTGTAATATTAGATAGCATAATATAGTAGCTGTACATATCGCCGTGCTAAAATAGTTGACCAAGTTATCAATATAGGCGGAGTTCAAAAGTAGACGAAGTTAACAATACGCAGGGAGAATACAAAGGTCGACGAAGACATAAAATGCAGAAAAGCGGACGATCTGAACAAAAAATGAAGCCTAAAAGGCAGCGAATCGAAAAGCGGCCTTAAGTTCAATTTCCTTGTGATGAAGTGGCGAAATGTGACGAACTACATCAAAGTTAAACATGGTTAAATATATCATAAAATCAAAGCGAAAGCCTAATATTTTTAGGACAATAAATTCATTTTAGGTGAACTTGAAAAGGTAGCGAAGTGTGAAGAGTCGAAGTCAACGTATTATTTATGCTTTTGCATTCTCCGTCTGGTTTTCTACTTCATGCATTGTTACGACGTCTCAAAAGTAGACGAAGTTAACAATACACGGAGAATACAAAGGTCGACGAAGACATAAAGATGCATTTAAAAGCGGATGATCTGAATAAAAGCAGAGCGAAGCCTAAGCGGCATTTAATCGAAAAGCGGGCGGAAGTTCAATTTCCTTGTGATAAGTGACGAAATGTGACGAACTACATCAAAGCTCAACATGGTTAAATATATTATCAAATCAAAACGAAGCCTAATATTTTTAGGACAATAAATTCATATTTAGGTGAACTTGAAAAGCGAGCGAAGTGTCAAGAGTCAAGTCAGCGTATTATTTATCATACGCATTCTCCATCCGGTTTTCTACTTCATACATTATTGTACTTCATCTGCTTTTCTTCGTCATTATTCATTAAAATCATATATCTCAAGTCATTTTGACTTAATATGCTTTTCAATAGTTTAGTGTGTTTTCTTCTTTTCATCATTATTTCGTTTTGACTTAAAAATGTCGTCCTTTTTAAGTGCACTGATTTTCTCTGTCACGTAGATTGAGTTTTCAATTAATAGGTGCAATCTTCTAGCCGCTATAATAATCTCAAACACCGCCAATAGCGTATTGCGAAGTAGACCAGAGCGTAGATTGACGCGTTTCAATTCATACGTTAACGTATTGCGTAACTAACCAAACATGAGGACTGCAAAGAGAAGAAGAGGACCAGAATAGAGATTGACGTTGCAATTCATACATGATAGATTTCTCACCTACTACTCCTGACAGGTTGACCTTCTACAATTATTTTATCTTCTTTGGAAATTAGTGCGATTGCTTCCCTTGACTCTTCACGACGGGATGACCTTTTACAATCATTTTACATTTTCGCAAGAAGAAGATGACCGTAAGTAGATTGCTTGAATCTTGAAAGAACCGCTTATTCAATTGAGTTTTGTGACTAACTCAAAATGATTCTTAATTCACGCGTGGTTTGCTTCGTGTACTTTTGCAGAACTTACGTCTCCTTTTGCTTTCGTCTCCTTTTGCTTTCGTCTGGTTTTGCTTCTATCGTTTGAATTCATAGGTGAGAGCCACATAATTTTTTACCAAACAAGAGCAGAGGTTGACGTTTCAATTCATAGGTGATAGATTTCTGACCTGCTACTCCTGACAGGTTGACCTTCTGCAATTATTTTCTCTTCTTTGGAAATTAGTGTCATTGCTTCCATTTACTGTTCTTCCTGACAGGTTGACCTTCTACAATCATTTTCTGTTTTTCGCAAGAAGAAGATGACTAGAACTACTTTGGTATCCTGCTACTCCTGACAGGTTTACCTTCTACAATTATTTTCTCTTCTTTTTCCATTTGCTTTTCAACTTCCGTCTGCTTTTCAACTTCCGTCTTGTTTTCATCCTCTCCTTTTTCATCATTGTTTGTACTTCATCAAAATCAACGCTGCGAATAGCGTATTGCAGAAGTAAACAGGAGAATGAGATTGACGTTTTCATTCATAGGTGAGAGCGACATAATTTTTACCAAACCGAGCAGAGGTCGACGCTTCAATTCATAGGTGATAGATTTCGACTCGCTACTCGACAGTTGACTTTCTTCAATTATTTTCTTCTTTGGAAATTAGTGTCATTGCTTCCATTTACTCTTCTTCCTCACTGTGTTGAGCTTCTACAATCATTTTACATTTTTCGCAAGAAGAAGATGACTAGAATCGCCAGATCCTTTCCATCGTCTGTTTTGACTCCGTCTACGCATCTAAAAGCGCATTTATCTGAACAAAAACAAACGAAGCACAAAAGGCATTTAATCACAAAGGTTTTGTAAAAAGAAAGCTCAAATGTTTCCCATTTCTTGCATTAAGTCATGCAATTCTAATGTGTTTTCGAAATGCAGTTCGTTGAAACACAAGTATCAATGGTGCACATCTTCGTTAAACCATTAAGTGAAGAAGGGTTCAGGAAATCGATTTAAATCTGAACATGGTTAAATATATCATAACATCAAAACCGAAGGCGAATATTTTTTGGACAATTAATTCATATTTAGGTGAACTTGAAAAGCAGACGAAGTGCGAAGAGTCGAAGTCAACGTATTATTTATGCTTTTGCATTCTACGTCTGTTTTTCTACTTCGTCTGTTTTTGTACTTTGTTTGTTTTTCATCGTTTGTTATTCATTAAAATCATAAAACTCAAGTCATTTTGACTTAATATCCTTTTCAATAGGTTTCGTATGTTTTTTTTCATCATTATTTCGTTTTGACTTAACAATCTCGTCCTTTTTAAGTGCACAGATTTATTCTGTCGCGTAGATTGAGTTTTCAATTAGTAGATCAGAACATAGATTGACGTTTCAATTCATACGTTAACGTATTGCGTAACTAACCAAACATGAGGACCGCAACTTGCGTGCGCTTTTTCTATCTCGCTTTTCAACTTGCGCTCGCTTTTCAACTTGCGTCTTGTTTTCATCCTCTCCTTTTTCATCATTGTTTGTACTTCATCAAAATCAACACCGCCAATAGCGTATTGTAAGTAAACACCGTAACACGTTGACGTCTTAACTCTTCTTCCTCACAGTTGACCTTCTACAATCATTTCGTCTTCTTAGAAGCTTGGCTTTTTGCATCCGTTTGTCAATCAATCATTCAAGGGCCATTCCTTTGGCATCAAAATATCTTACAACCAAATTTGATCTCTGGCACGCAGTCAACTGACACCTTTAACGCGTTCATATTATAACATCTTACATTTTCTGTCTTAACCCTTAAAGCAAATCTACCCCAACATTTGAAACATTTTGTGCAGCAAACTTTACTTGTCTCAAGTACCCTCTTCTTTAGTGATCAAATTCTCCGTTCTAGATTCTCGATTGCATTTATACTCCATTTCTTTAAGGCCCTTGCTTATTCTTCTTTGCATTCTTGAGTACTAAGGTGTATATGCTTAGGTTAAATAAATTTATTACCTTTTTACTTTCTGACTGCATGTATACTCCATTTTTTCTAGGTCCTCTGCTTATTCTCTGCTTGCATTCTTCGTGTAGTCAGGTATCTGTAGTTAAATGAAATAAATTTATTTTATAAATTCGCTATAGTTATTTAAATGGTTTATAATCATGTTTGTTGGATAAATTGTTTGTTAGAGCATAAAGAATGTTTTTTTACATGTTTTGTAGAGCCCCACCAGTAGTATACATACGGTCGAGTTGTAGTAGGTCAAATTCTTAAACCAAACGGTGCCTGACCTCACAACCTACGATGAGAGTGCACTACCAAACTATCATTTCTATAACCTCATGGCATCAATATAAATAAAGCAGTAATATCAAATTCACTAAATTTGATAAACCAAACGATTCATTTCTAGAATCACCCGAGACCTCACAACCTACGATGAGAGTGCACTACCAAACTATCATTTCTATAACCTCATGGCATCAATATAAATAAAGCAGTAATATCAAATTCACTAAATTTGATAAACCAAACGATTCATTTCTAGAATCACCCGAGACCTCAACTGCTTGACCCGCGATTCGATAATCCGCACCGGCTCCTCTACATAACTCAGATCACTGGCTA
The DNA here is from genome assembly GCA_029891385.1 of Erythroxylum novogranatense. Lineage (NCBI taxonomy): Eukaryota > Viridiplantae > Streptophyta > Magnoliopsida > Malpighiales > Erythroxylaceae > Erythroxylum > Erythroxylum novogranatense. Next base: position 52,529,166 of record CM057226.1, on the reverse strand, counting down.
TCTCTATCTCCTGAGCCGGAATCACATGGGTCGGGTCAGAACGATATCTCCGAAGCATGCTCACATGAAAGACGTCATGCAACCGAGACATCTCACTCTAAGGCCAACTCAGACGCATAACGGTCCAATCCTCTTGGTAACCTCATACGGACCGATATACCGAGGACTCAACTTGCCCTTACGGCCAAATCTGAGAACTCCTCTCCATGGAGACACTCTAAGAAATACCCTATCACCCACAACATACTCCATCTCTCTCCGATGTTGATCCACATAGCTCTTCCTTTGTCTTGAGCCGCCTGATGCGACCAATCAATCAGATCTTATCAATCGTGTCTGGATCACTCGGACCTCTAACATCCTCATACCCTCTTCATCCCAGTAAAGAGGGGATCTACACGGTCTCCCATAAAGTGCCTCATATGGTGCCATCCCAATGCTGCTCTGGTACTGATTATTATAAACAAACTCCACCAGAGGCAAATACTGATCCCATGCACCTCGGAACTCCAACACACAGGCTCTCAACATGTCCTCAACAGTCTGAATAGTCCTCTCACTCTGCCCATCTGTCTGACGATGAAACGTTCAGGTCAAGTTCAATCTGTACCCATAGTCGATCGCAGCTCCTCCGTAATCTCGAAGTGAATCTGGGATCCCTATCTGACACTATCGATACCGAGACCCCATGCAATCGAACTATCTCTACTACATACTTCTGGGCCAACTGATCGAGGGTATTGCTCACCCTCACTGGCAAGAAGTGAGCCGATTTAGTCAATCGGTCCACTATGACCCAGATAGTATCACTCTGCCTCGGCGTCCTGGGCAACCCCATAATAAAATCCATCGTAATGCGCTCCCATTTCCACTCCAGAATTGACAACGAATGCAACCTCCCAACTGGGGCCTGGTGCTCAGCCTTAACCTGCTGGCACGTCAAACACCGAGAAACAAACTCCGCTACATACCTCTTCATACCTGGCCACCAGAAATGCAACTTAAGAGTGCGATACATCTTAGTGACACCAGGATGCATGGCATAAGCAGCCAAATGAGCCTCCTCCAAAATCTCTCGCCCTCGGATCCTCCACATCCGAACACGACCTCGACCCATCCACAAAGTGTCATCTCTCACCAAACTCGATCGCCATCCCGATCCGACTCTACCCATCGGCCTCACCAATTTGGATCCCGATCCCGCACTCTCCTAATCCGATCTGAATACCGCCTCGGCCTCAAAGTCGCAATCGAGCTCCTCTCGACTCAAATCCATCCGCACATTAAGAGCTCTCAATCGCACTAAACACGCAACCTCGAAACTCGAATCGATTTGCACTACCATGCTCTCTCCTACTCAATGCATCACCACCACATTGGCTTTCCTAGGGTGGTACTCGAGCAAGGTACCATAGTCCCAAGCACTCTAACCATCTCCTTCGCTTTCGATTCAGCTCTCACGACTCAACAAATACCTTAGGCTTTGAGGATCGGTGAAGATCCGAACGCTCCCCATACGATAATGTCTCCAGATCTTCAAAGCAAACACTACCGCCGCTAACTCCAAGTCATGCATGTGGTAATTAACCTCATGGGCTCTCAAGCGCCTCGATGCATAGGCAATGACTCTCCCATGTCAGCATCAAGACACAACCTAAACCTCGCTGCAAGCATCACTAAATACCTCAAATCCTCCCGATCCAGATGGCGGTGGCTAACATCAAGCGCTGTCGCCAACCGATGTATCAACTCATCAAAACTCCTCCGCACTCATCTCGTCTAACTCAAAACTACACCCTTCCTAAGTCTTGTTAAGAGGCGGAGATCACCGAGAAACCCTCGACAAACCTCCGATAATATCCTCGCCAATCCGAGGAAACTCCTCAACTCGACACGCCTCTAATCTCCCAACTCCTCATCGCCTCAATCTTGTGAGGATCCACCCGATACCCTCACCGTATAACTATATGGCCTAGAACACCACTCATCGAGCCAAAATTCACACTTAGTGAATTTGGCATACTCGCTCATTCCTCATGATCCGTAAGATTATCCTCGATGCTCCGATGCTCCCTCGTCTAGACCTCGAATATACCAAGATATCATCAATGAATACGATCACAACCGATCTGTATGGTGAAAGACCCTATTCATCAAGGCCATGAAGGTCGCCTGGGGCATTAGTCAACCCGAACGACATCACTAAGAACTCGTAATGTCCATACCGCCCTCGAAAGCACTCTTAGGCACATCGCCTCGCGATCCTCAACTGATAGTAACCGGATCTCAAATCCAACTTGGTAAACACCTGTGTCCCCCTGAACTGATCAAATAAGTCATCGATCCTAGGTAGTGGGTACTTATTCTTGACAGTAACCCGATTAAGCTGCCTATAATCGATGCAAAGCCTCATAGTCCCGTCCTTCTTCTTTACAAACAACACCGGGGCTCCCCACGGTGAAACACTCGGCCTGATGAACCCCTTATCCAATAACTCCTGAAGCTGAGCCTTAAGCTCCCTCAATTCCACCGGTGCCATCCTATACGGAGGTATCGATATAGGAGCGGTACCTGGAATGAGGTCTATCTCGAACTCTGTCTCCCGATCCGGTGACAAACCCGGTAACTCCTCGGGAAACACATCTGGGAACTCCCTGATCACAGGGACATCCTGCAACCTCTGCTGCACTCTAGAGTCTACCACATGCGCCAAATAAGCCTCACAGCCACCTCGCATCAATCTCAAAGCACTCACAAACGAAATCATCCTGGTGGCATCGCTGACTAACACTCGAAATCAAATTTCTACTGACCAGAGACTCCAATACTACCTCCTTAGTATAACAATCCAAAATGGCCCTATGGGCAGTGAGCCAGCCCATCCCCAAAATCAAATCAATCTCCTGCAGGGGCAACACAATCAAATCTGACTTAATCTGCTGAATCTACCCGATCGGGCATCCCTCGCAGATTCGCCTAAAGCGTTGGTACTACCCAAAGGTGTACTCACCGCAACCCATGTCAGAACATCTCCCTATCCACATGCAATCTACATGCCACATGCGGTGCAATAAATGAATGCGTGGATCCTGGATCTATCAATGCATACACCTCTATATCTGAGAGTAGAAGCAAACTCGCAACCACCTCTGGAGAATCGGGCCTCGCTGGTCATGGCGTGAGACCTCGGCTCGGGATCGCGCTCTTGCCTCGCCCTCCATCCCCATAAAGGAATCTCCGCCTACCTCGGGCTCGCCGCCCCTAAATCCAGTCCATCACTACGGCTCACTTTGCACTGGTCGAGCTACTACCAGCTCTCCCACTAGCAATGACTGGCTCCCAAAGTCGAGGACAACTCCCGATTATATGATCCATAGATCCACAAAGCAACAGCTCTGCCACTCTCCAAAGACTCTCCATTGTGCCTCTTATCACAAAGGCGCGAAACCGGTATAGCTGACTCGCCCCTCCGCCACTACCATTGCCGCCACTACCCATCTCGCCTAAATCTCCCTCTCGAACCGAACCCGACCGTATCAATCCCCAGTGATCCGAACTCGCTCTGGCGTCACTCGTGCTCCTACCGGAGCTACCCGACTATCACTGACCTCTTACCTCCGCACTTCGACCGTCTCGGCTCGGCTCTGTCTCAAGAATCGCTCAATCTCGACAAAGAAATGATCTCATCTCCACAAAAGTACTCATATCCGATTGGGCTAACCTGCACGGATATCCAGATTCAGCCCTCCCTTAAATCTCAAGCACCTATCCGCCTCGGAGGAAATCGAAACAGACGATACTGCCGACAAATTTCATTAAATCGACCTCATAATCCGCCATCACATCGATCCCCGCCTCAACTCTAAGAAATCCTGCATCTTCATATCCAAATACTCCTTGGGCATGAAATTATCTCTAAAGCCCTCGGAAAATCAGCCCAAGTCAATACACACTACTGGTGGAACTACCCGATGTCTTCCACCACCGATAAGTTCGGACCTCGGAGCAAAGAAACAAAGATAATCAAGCGCTCCTCGTGGTCGCAATCCATCCGATCTAGGACCCGCCGGTCCTCTCCAACCAACCCTCCCTCACCAAGAAGGTCTATCTTGTCGAGAAATTGATGACCGCCACGCTAGTAGCGATCATACCTCCATTCCCGCCTCATGGGAACCACCGAGGTCGCTCCTCAAACATAGGCACTAAGACTCTCTACTCGCTCCGTCGATCCTCGTCATTTGGTTGATCAACTTGATCACCAAAGATGGATGACCTACAATAAAATCACATTTTTGATCAATTTCTTGCTTTGCTTACGAAATTCAAGCCTAAAATATACTATGCCCAAAAGATGTCAAACCATGCTCTGATACCACCTAATGTAGTGCCCCCTCACCGTAGAGTATACACCGGTCGTCAGAGGTCGCAATTAAATGCACAACCTACCTCTGAGAGTGCACTACCAAACTATCATTTCTATAAACTCATGGCATCAATATAAATAAAGCAGTAATATCAAATTCACTAAATTTGATAAACCAAACGATTCATTTCTATTCATTCATAAAACCGTTGATACATCATCCATCACATATATACATACATCTGTACAACCCAAAAGGACTACATAGCTCCTACAAACGTCATCCACAAAATACCCCAAAAGATCCCAGCTGACAGACCTGTGGGCCATGCTCCTCTCGCCGGCACACACAGCAGGATAAGTCTTACTGACTGGAGCTAGAAATCAAACTATCTCTGTCCTGAAAAATATTCACAATTTGGATGAGTTTAGGAAACTCAATGAGTAACCATCATCGATGGTTCACTCAACTCATGCATATCCAAACAATCACATAATATCGTATACTATCACATTCAAGAAATCACATACAGTCAATTTCACATTTATAAGGCGATTTGCCTTTCACACAATTCACAGGTAATCATTCATATATGCAGTGTGCATGTGACTCTTTCATTTTCTTTCGTTGTTGTGACCATGCGCCTGAGCTCATATACATTGAGCCATAGGCTCTGTAAACATTGGGCTCAAAAGCCCTAATACGTTGAGCATGAAGCTCTGCAAATCGTTGGGCACGAAGCCCTATACGTTAAGCTTAAAGCTCTGAATACGGTGGCTACACCGGTCACAACTGCCTTTATCTGATTATACCGTTATGCATGTATGCACATATTCAATTTCCAATACATGCATTACACTAAATCCTCATATATCTAATCCTTGCCAATTGAAATCAATTATAAACAATTTATGCACAATTAACACTTCTATATCACAGATCCAATATTCCGAACACCCGTGGTCCGGAATCAATCAAATCAAACACATGTAATCCGTCCTTAACTCCACATGGCATATTTGCATAACAATTAAACACATAAAGGTTGAGAAACCAACTAGGTTACTCACCTCATAACTTCCGAGCTACTGCCGGGAAGTCTCGCCTACGTCAGACGATCGGCGATCCACTTGAGCCGCTATAACAATCAAAATAGGAATAACATTACTAATTATATCAATTTCAATGTTCAATGATGCATAGGAATCGAATAATGTACGCATTTATACGTGTTATGGCATTCCGACACAATTCTAAATTCGGTCTCAAATTCTAATTCCCAATTTTGTAATCTCCAAATTGAACTTAATCTATAGCTAATTGAATCATCAATTGCCTAATCCCAAATGTTTAAAACCTCAATTCCATTTTCAGAAAAATCTGCATTGCCGCGGCGAACCGGGCATCCCACGTCATGACGATGCACGCGCTCGTAAATCGCGTCGTGTTTGACCTCCTCGCCGGCGTTTAAGACACGTCATGGCGTCGAAATAATTACGCTTTCGTCGCGGCGAGCAATTGCAGACACGCCCAGAAAACCCAGAAATTTCCAGAAAAATTCCTATAAATCCTCAAAATAGAAAACTCATAACCATGTACTCCAATTTCACAATTCATTTTCCTAAACTTCATTTCTAACTCAAATTTCAATTCTCGAGCCTATTTTAACCTAATTCTCACACATGACCTAATCATTTCCAAATCCAAATCAAGTCGGAAATATGTCATACATATATGTACGTACGAATGCCAATATGATCATTGCCAATAATACTATAAATAAATCATGTATGAGCAAGCCAAATACGAATGCAATGAACTGTACACATCCCTTCGGTAATGGGATGTTACATGTTTACTGTGATACGATTTATAATATATATTCAATTTTATTGTTTCTATATATATATCGATATAGCTATATAGATATATATTTATATATATATATATATATACATATATATATCAATGCATGTAGGCCTGTATATATATATCTGACAATTCATTTGTACCGAACATCATGAATGGATAGATCAAAGACGTTCTTTTTATGTCGATTCCTTAGGTATTTACATATGGATAGAAATGCTAAAAGACGTCAAACATATGCCGAAATGACAAATGAAAAAAAACAAGAATTGTTGCGACGGCGTAGACAAAATCGAACTGCAAAAAACACAACTTCCACCTCTTCTACACTTCAAAGAAAGAATTTCTCCTCAATGTAAGGATTCTTTCATTAATATCGAACCTTCCACCACCAACTTTGAGTCATGAACCTCTTTTCATCAAATACGTGACCTCAGATTGATATCCATGCTGATCGCATAAGTGAAGGTACCTTTTTTTCACTATATTGAAACTATTTCCAACCAAACTATTCCACATAATGATAATGTCCTTTTTATACGTTTCAAGGGAAAAATCATCGCACATTTCCTTCAACATTAAAATCATTGCAGAATTTACCAGTTGAACCTCAACAGCACCCTTCTGTTCCAGATTGTCAATATTGTAACGCAAAACGATTTTACCTTGAACCTCCACGTTTTGTTGCTCATCTGGACAAATTTCTATTGTTGCTCCTCAGATGCCTTATGCTTTAAAGTGTTTGTTTCTAAATAGCGACGAAGAATCCGAACATTTGAGAAAGAATGTTCGTACATACAATAACAATCTAGCTTTCACTTCGTATGGAGCCAGATATGATCGTGACCTCACGAAAAACACAATGGGAGTTTATACATTCCGTGTTCAAGGACAAGTTTACCATTTCCTTGACAGGTTTAGTGCCGACAAGCAATAAAGTATCTGAGTCCAACTTTATTTCTTCGATACCGATGAAGAACTACAACAAAGGGTGAATAGCTCGATAAACTTCGTGAAAGTACATTGAAGTCGATTATGACAATTTTGAAGATAATCCTTATGCTAGGTTCTTTCGTCGTCTTAAAGATATTCCTTCCTTGAAAATCAGCAAATTGTTCTCGTGTGTTATCCGGTCTTGATCGGTAGCATAATCTTCCTACTACATCACAAGTAGTGCTTATATGGATTAAATCGATGATGAACAAGATGATAAATCTCCTCATATCCAAGTCTACTGATTCGCAGTCCCAAATTTATAGAATTCGATCTTATTATGCATGCTACGACCCGCTTCAATACCGAGCCTGTTTCCACGGGTGAATCAGATGGTATCCTCGATTAAGCGGTTAAATTCACAAACAAATAGCAACAATGATTACGATCAAACAAGCGGTGCTCCTTTATCCACTTTTCTCGAACCGGTTGAACTATTTGCTCTCGAAAACATAGGTTAGTTTTGTGCTTATTCCTTGGTTGCCAAATATTGTCTAATTGGTCTAAATTCATTTATCTTTTTTTTTGCTATTACTAATTACTCAAGAAGCAAACTCCAAACATGGCGTAGTATCTCATGAGAGAGTATTATCGCTATCGACTTCAAATGAGAAGTTCGATGAATCCATGCTTATCCACGACTTAAGACTACTACAACAATTCGTTGTTGGTTCTTATATAAAGATTGAAACATCACGGCTTGACTTCCATAGGAAAAACGAGCTAAATCTGACGAAATTTTGCGAGGTGTTTTAGATAAGCGTTAATATTGGTCAAACCGAAGCTTCTACAATTGGTCAGCCGAAGTTGTCCTCCTAGCTTCATTTATAGGCAGCCCGAGGGACATGAACGGCGTTATCTGGATGCAATGGCTCTAGTGCAAAATATGGAAACCAAATATTTTCTCACTATGACTTGCAACCCCATGTGGAAGGAAATACAAGGCAATCTGAAATTCCACAAAAAAGCATAAGACAGACCAGATTTATTGTCCAGAGTGTTCAGGGCGAAATTTGAGATTCTGAAAAATGAGTTGATCAAAAAAGCAATTTTTGGAGATGTTGCCGCATTTGTTTACGTAATTGAATTTCAAAAGCGTGGATTCCCTCATGCTCACATGCTTCTAATACTTCAACCACAATTTAAGTTGTTGAATCCAGATTCCTATGATCAAATCATATCGGTGAAATACCTAATCGATCACAATTCAGATTATATTCTCTTGTCATTAAGCATATGATCCACGGTCCTTGTGGTTTTATGAACAAACACCGCCTTGCATGAGAAATGGTGTATGCAAAAGTCACTACCCCAAGGATTTTACTCCTTTCACTTTGTCCATGGCTAAGACAAGTTATCCCCGCTATAGACGTAGAGATGATGGAAGAAAAGTTAAAATTTCCGCATACGAGGTTGATAATAGATGGGTGGTTCCTCATAACCGTACCTTCTCATGTTGGTTGATCGCCACATTAATGTTGAAATATGTTCCATTGTGAAGCTTGTTAAATATTTATATAAATATGTGTTTAAGGGCCACGACCTTGTGAACTTCAAGCGTCAACGATCAAGAAACGAGGTTTGATATTGACTAAATAACTAATTTCCAAGAAGGCGTTGGATTTCACCTCAGAAGCTTTATGGCGATATATGAATTCCGCCGCAGAGATTAATCCATCCATCTATATACTCCAAGTTCACCTTCCGGATCAACAATGTGTTTCCTTCAAAAGATGCTAATTTGTCGATTTATTGAGGAATATTGACTTCACCAAAACAATGCTCACATAATTTTTTGGACCAATTCAACAAATCAAAAGGTCAGAAATGAAATGTTCAGATGCGGATTTCCCCAACATTTTGTTTGGAATCAAAAACAAGGACGTGGTCGAAAGAAAGCGGAGAAAAGTCATAGGACGATTAGTTACCGTTGACCTCGAGAAGGAGAAAGGTATTACTTGAGATTATTCTTTGGCAAATGTTAGAGGACCAACATCGTTTGACAATTTGTTAACTGCTGATGGTGAAAAGTTGAACTATTTGAGGATGTCAGACCGCAATTAGGATTGCTAGCATCCGACTCTTACATACGACAAACACTTGATTTAATCATCATATTTCAAATGCCAACATCCCTCGATTGTTATTTGCTACACTCTTGTTGTATTGCTCACCGCAAATCCTAGGAACTCGGGAAACTTTCACGACCGCCTCTGCTCGACTACTTATATGCTTATTCTTCTTCTAATACGATACATGTGATGATATTACAAAATGGCTCTTCAAGATATCAATAAATCTCTCCAACAAATGGGAAAAAGCTTGGCTGATTATCATTTCATCGAACATGAATTTCAGATCGACATCATGAGCAAGCAGACTAAGGAGGTAGAATGTGAGATGAATATAGAGATTGATGAAGAAGACCTCTTATTACAATCAAAACTAAACAATGAACAAAAGCACATATTTGATTTAATAATGAATTCAGTTCTCACTTCAACGATCGCAGTTATTTTATCGATGGTCCCGGGGAGCAGTAAAACTTTCTTATATTGAGCTCTTCTTGCAACTTTACGATCGCAAGGACATATTGCAATCGCGATGATTTACATCAGCGTTGTTGCGTCAATTCTTCTGGCGGTAGGATGACTCACTCAAGATTTAAAATCCCGCCGATTTATCAAAGCAAAAGTTTGTCACCGAGCAAACAGAGCGGTGTTGCAAAATTGATATTTGAATCCGGCCTTATTTTATGGGACGAGGCTTCCATGGCAAAGGAGAAGCCATCAAGCATTTCACGACTTACTTCAAGATATCATGAACTCGATCAGCCTTTTCGGTAAATTTGTTTTATTTGGTGGCGACTTTCGCCAAACATTGCCGCTATTCACCAAGCAACTAAACAACAACTCATTGATTCAAGTCTTGTAAATTCACATCTCGCGCCACATCTCTAAATTCTTTAACGACAAATATGAGAGCTATCTCAAATCCAAATTTTTGTGATTTCTTATTGCGGGTTGGAGAAGGCTCTGAACCAATGCATGAACAAGATCAAATATGTTTACCAAATGAACTCATTATTCCTTATGACAACAAGGATCAATCTGTTAATAGGTCACTTCTTTTTTTATTAAACGACATACTACCCTTTTTTTCCATTACGATTATATTTTCCTAATATATAATTATCCTCACTAGGTTATTGGAAAACGTCTTCCCTGAGCTGAGCTTATATTCATCCGACCCATATCAGATGATAAACAGATGCATGCTATGTCCAACAAATAGTTGTGTTGATAAAATTAATGACATCATGATTCAGAAATTAACAGGAGATTTGCATTCATATGTGAGTTTTGACAAGACGGTTGATCGCAGACATCAAGTCGATTATCAAGATTTTCTCAATTCTTTGAATCCTAAAGGCCTACCTCCTCATAAGCTTTTCTTTGAAAGAAGGCTCTCCAATTATGCTTCGAGAAATTTAAATCCAACGGAAGGATTATGCAATGGAACAAGGTTGATATGCGATAACTAAAAGATCATACAATTTCAGCTGAAATTGTGTTTGGACCTCACAAAGGAAAAATCATTTTATACCTAAGATTCCTTGCAATCTCCGTGAGCTAAAAAATGAAATTCCTTTCATCGTAACACAATTTCAATTACTTTGTGTTTTGCAATGACTATAAACAAATCTCAAGGTCAAACACTTGATCATGTTGGAATTTATCTCCACAACCTGCTTTCTCACACGAGCGCTTATATGTAGCTTTCTTCGGGCGCGAACTCCTGAATCAATTAAAGTTCTTATTATTCCTGGAACTTTTCAATCTTCAGATTTCGGAAAAAAAAAACAAGGAATATTGTTTTCCGTGAAATATTCCAATTAGTCAAATTATAACACATCAAATTTCGTCTCAGGTATATTATTTGTTTGTTTTCTCAGTTCACATTATTATTTGTCTTGGCTTCACCATCCAACATTTTCTTTCAGCATGGATAATCATTTATTGATAAACAAAATTTTCCCTGGAGCGCAATCATGGTCTTGTCAAGTGATGGTCCAAGAAAAACAACAGGTGGTTGCTTCGATGAATTCACCGACTAGAAGACAAAAGTTTGTCTTCTGCGATTCTGAGGTATATCGATTACACTTTCTTCCTTTTAGATTTTTTCAACTTACCTATCCATAATTCCTTCATAATTAACGGGGGTCGTAAGTTGAGGTTATCATATTCAACAATGATATCCAAAGAATTGGGGACATCTTACGGTACCGTGTCAAGAATATATCATTTCTAATGCAATTGTCAAATCAATTCCCCTCAAGATCAAACTAAAATTTGGAGATACGGTGGATTCTCACCCACCGCACGGTCATCGAACTCGTGACACAACACGATGCGATCATCCCTCGATTTTCAACTTCACACCTTCCAAAGTCTTATGGACTATGTCGACGACAAGCGTAAATCTGGTCGATGCTTAATACATTTGTTCATACAATGTTACAATAACTTTTCCCTTAATGATTACATTAATCTTTAACACATGATAGATATTTTAGTCGTCGTCGTTGAAGTGTTGGAAAAAAAAGATGTCATGAGAGACGGAAAAGCTTCGACTGTCCAAAAATTTGTTATCATGAATAAAGAGTAATTCTCACTCTGTATCTTTGTGTCTATTTTGTGTCAAAGATAAACAAATTTATCATCTTCTCGTAATCTGTGGTTTTTTGTAGGCAACAAACAGTCATACTATCGCTTTGGAATTGTTTTGTTGAGAACGAGGGCCAGAAAATTATGGACTCACTTCACTCTCATCCAGTTATTGTTTGCACAAAACTAAAAGTTAATTTCTTTAACGGTATTATTTCCTTCCTCATAATAACACATCTTACTATGTCCCTTTTCATTCTATCTAAGAAAATGTTTGTTAAATGTTAGTTGTTGCATTGTCAACGTGGTTCGACTCAGCCATCCTCGTTGACCCACCCATGCAAGAAGTCACGGATCTCAAAAATTGGTAATCCATTATATTACCTACAACGTTATTAACATTTTGTTACAAATTATGTACGAATTTACAAATGTCTTTATTTTGTCACGTATATAATTACTATGTTACAGGCACAACGAAATAACAAATACATCAAAACGTCGTCAATGGAAAATATAATCCTCAGATATCTTACGGTTCTCATCGAGAATATCACCAAGATCATGTCTCAGATTCTACGCCCAAGGTAATCGATCTACATATTCCGCTCACATATTGAATTTGAAACTTCTTCCTCTGAACATTCTTACCGACTTTTCCTTAGATATCATGGATTGAAGCCAAAATATCTTTTCAGCACATTTTGCAAAAATTCTGGTATATGGCATGCAACAAATGCTTAGGTCTCACATTCTTTGATCCGAGTTCTCTTCACTTGCAATTACTGTAGAGAGAAACGGACAGCAGAGCCAAGGTTTGTGCTTCTATTTGCAATCTTCCATTTCTTGCTTATTCTTTCCGTGTCCAGTCCATAATTTTCGCATAACTTTTTAACTTCCATGTCACCTGCACTACTTTTTTGCCTACCCTTCTCCTTTTTGACTATTGTGACTTTATTGAACAGATGCCGATATGACATGGATTTGACCGACGAAATCGAAACTATAACGGCTTCGATTTTCACCGACCTCGCTGAAAAACTATTAAACTTTACCGCCGTTGAAGCTATGAAGTATTACAATGAGGTTATATTTTCCCTTCCTTCTTTCATTTACATTTCCAGTTTAATCAGCCGCAAGTATCTTCGTCTACTTATTCCACTGACAATGGACAAATTTTTTTTCCCGTTATAAGAACATCGATCTCCCCTTGGAGAAACTATCCGCACAATTGAAAAGCGATAACTTTCTTCTGCACGTGAAGCCAGCAAACACTCGGTCTTCAGGGGCTACAACGATTTACTATTGTTTACTGCCAGAAAATTGATGATCATGAAATACAACAGACTTCACTTTCACCGCTCTCAGGTGCTTCTTATTCTTAATCCATCTTGATTTTATCTATAACATCATCTATAATTATTTCTGTATGTGGCATTTAGTTTAAATTCATCTCCACTTATATTGCTTGCTTAATATATGTTGGTTTCTGATATTTTCAGATAAAATTCCTGATTCTTCTTCGTCAGCTAAACAATGTCTTGAAAAAAGATTCTCCGATGCTGAATACCAACTCGCCGTCACAAATGGATAAGCCGATGAGCAGCAGCGAATGTACGCCACAATCAGAGGCCCAATCTACTGAAGATACTCGTCGTAATAGGAAAAAACCCAGATTCTCATAACTTTCGACTTGTATTTAGAACTTTCGTCTGTAACTACTTCTTGATTCTTTCTTCTTGAATCTTCAAAGAAACAATTATTCAGTTGACGTTTGTACCTAACTGAAACTGAATCTTGCATGTGCTTCCGTCTGCTTTATCAACTTCATTTATGTTGTTAACTTCGTCTGTGTTGTTAACTTCGTCTATATTGTGAACTCCGGCTATGTTGTCACTTTCGTCTGTGTTGTGAACTTCGTCTGTGTTGTTAACTTCGTCATCTTATCGGCTTCGCTCGTGTTCTCAACTTAAATCGTGTTTGTATCTCTTCCCATACTTCGCTCGCTTTTCGACTTCGCTCTATTTCTCAACTTCGCTCGCATTTTCCCGACTTCGCCCATCTTCGCTCCGCTTATTAGATCTTACGGATCGAACTCCCATAGTTCCAATCTTTTTCAATCCACTGGTTTCGGAATATCCTCAACGTTATCGTATCGGGCCTCGATGATGGAGTTTGTATTATATCATCTAATTTCTTTGAACTATTTCCACTCCCCATGTCATCTTCGTTATGCGGTTCATAACTATCATCATCAAGATGAGTAGCCTACAAGCATTCACGATAGGTAATCTTGTGAAAAGTCTTCAACACCTTGATTTAAAAACCCACAAACAACCAATGTGTTTTCATCGTAATATGAACTAACAAATTTAAACCAGATTAACTTGATGTCATTTACAACTGCATTAAATTTGAGCCATCGATTCCATAATCCTTCTTGAAGTATACTGAATTGACTAATCCTTCTTGGAAACTATTCTGTGCACATTTAAACTGCTTTTAACTTTTCTCAAGGTAAATCGTTTCTCTTTCACTTTATCATCCCGCTGAAGATCGCCTCATTTAACACATAATCGCAACTCTTCAACTTTAATTTTTCCTTAACCGACTACATATCTTCCCCGCTAGACACCCCTCACGATACCTCTATATCTAAACTTATTCTTCTTTTAAAATGTTTTGGTAAATACTAACTTCTTTTCACAAAGGTCGTGGTGAATCAAAGTTAATCAAACCTTTTAAATTTTGTTTAAAACTAAGTGAACATAAGAGCTGTGAGCTTGAGAAGATGATGGAGGAAGCTATGCGGCGAACAAGCTTGAAGATGATTGGCTAAAAGAGATGAAAGCTTAGGATTTTCTCAAACCCTTTTCATTCGATTTCAAAACCCACCATCATCCACCTCTTTTAGTCTTCAAATAGGTGTTTTCCTTCGCATATGGCCACATGTCACACACCAACACCATCTTCATTTTGTCTTTTAGTCATTTAATAATTTTAAATGCAACTTTTGACAAAGCCTATAAGAAGCTTCCTCTCCATCGACGTAAGTCATATATATATATATATATATATATATATATATATATATATATATATATATATATATATATATCATAACAAATTATACAAGAAAAAAATAGAATAAGAAAACGCCAACTTCATATTTTCTTCATCTTCATCGCCTTTCATCTCAGTTTAATCTTCCTCCCTTTGACATAATGGTTTCATTTAATTCTCCCATATTCTTCTCCATTTCTTCTTCTCCCCTATTTGTTATAATAAAAATAATTAATGGTCATGACTCGCATAAATTTCAAAGCATCTTCGCATATCTATCATCCTCGTCGCACGTCATCATTATCTTCTCCATTCGATTCATTGTTTCCTTCTGTTCTTTTACTCTTGACTTAAACTTTGTACTTCATTATGCAAGTCACAAGGCAAAGAAGGTTGATCATTATCTGCTGGGAGTTCTAGAAACGCAACTATAGCATCATATGCGTCTGCAGATCGGATGTAGTCCTCTGCTTTCCTTTTGGACCCACCTTCTGTTATCTTCCGTAAACCCTCGCGCTGAATCCTAGCTGTGTTCTCAGAATCTCTGTTTCTCTGCTCAGATCCTTGAGCCCATTCATTTATAGTACCTAAATTGATAGCACTTTTTACAGGGACTCTTAGGTCTTTTCCACTTCCAAGACGAATTCCCGATTCTCTAAAAACTCTTGTCAACAGCATGCCATACGAATAACTTGTTGTATCTTTCATTCTTTTCACCATATAATGAAAGATCAAAAATGGTAAATTTACTAGTTGGTGGTTCAGCAGGTAGAATAGGCACTGCTCATCCAAGGTAGTTACCAAGTGTGTTGAACCCGCTCTTGGTATGATGCAGTTGAGCAGAATCGCATGAAGAATCCTAGCTTTTGGGACCAGACTTGAGGTCTTCCTTTCCCATATGTCATTCACTCCATAAAGCTGTTTAGTAACATCTTCTTCCTTTAAACCGACCGTGGTCATCCATTTCGCCTTGCTACAAAGCTTCTCTCCAACGGATGAACATCCAGTAACCTTCTCAATCAAGTCCATTGTCACAATAATGCTAAGTCCGTCTACCGTTGAGACAATAGTCTTTTCCACCATCTGTGCATACTTCCAAAAATCAAATACCTGAATTGGATATACATTCTCTCGGACTTCGAAGAAATTTCTCCAACCGCCTCGAATAATCTCCGGTTTGATATCCATTCCATCTCTTCGCAGAGATTCGAAGTCCACATGCTTTCCATACATCATAGCTCCGTCCATTGCTTCTAATTTTAATCTAATTCAGATAATCTGTTCTTCAATGGTTATGTCCTTGGAAAGGATTTTGAGAGAGAGAAAGATAACACCTCTAAAGGTTGATGCTACTCGAACGGTTTCTGATTTGAAGTTATACAAAGGGCCTTGTCAGCCGTGCTCTAGAGTCGTTGGGATTCTCAAGACTGAAATTTTTCCTCCAAATCAACATATTAAATATAGAAAAATTCATAACTAAAGGCCAATATTTTTGGACAATTAATTCATATTTACGTGAACGTTAAGCGGACAAAATGTGACAAGTAGATTTAAAGAAGGAAAAGATGAGAGGATCAAAATCGCATTTAAAGCAAAAGTAAAAACAGAACTTCACTAAATAACTGCTTGTTTCAAGGTTCAAGAAGCAAGATTGAAGAAGCAGTTGAACATTAGGTTATTAATAAGACTCGAAGTCAACATATTATTTATGCTTTCGCATTCTCCGTCTGTTTTTCTACTTCGTCTGTTTTTGTACTTCATCTATTTTTCTTCGTCTATTATTCATTAAAATCATATATGTCAACTCATTTTGGCTTTACATACTTTTCAATAGGATCCGCTCGCATAGTTTTCTCCGTCACGTAGATTGATTTTTCAATTAATAGGTACGATCTTCTAGCCGCTATAATAATGTCAAAGAGTTTCCATCTAAAAATAATAATCATGTCAAACATCAATAATAGCGTATTGTAAGTGAACGAGAACACAAAATGACGTTTCAATTCATCGTCATAGACTTCGGACACGGTCAAAATAATTTATTTGTATAACGTATTCGAGTAAGCAAACATGAGGATCGCAAAGCAGTTGAACTGTTCAACTTTACTCTTTTATTGGGCGACTATATATCTTTCCTCTTAGACACCCTGCTGATAACTCTATATCTAAACTTTGAAAAATCCATTTCATACAACTAAAAAAAAATCTTAAGTTATGATAACGCTTGAATGTAAAATCTTTAAAGAAACGGTTAATGAGTTGAGTTCTGTAACTAACTCTAACTTCCTCTGTGTTCACACCGTCTGTGTTCGACTTCGTCTGTCTGACTTCCCCTGTGTTGAAATCGTCTGTGTTGGACTTCCTCTGTCTTCAACTTTGTCTATGCTCGATTTCTTCTGTCTAACTTCCTTTTTATTTATTTTGTTTGTGATACATCAAAATATTTTTAAGTTGAGTCATTTGGACTTAACAATCTCCCTTTAACAAATCATGTAAAGTTAATTTGTTATAATTTGATGATCACGAATTATATACAAGGGAAAAAATACAATCTTATGAAAAAAAAAAAACTTATCTACAAAACTTCTTCTTTGACTTCTTCCTTTCTCCGTCTGCTACATTTACAACTGCTTTTCTCAACATCCTTTTCTCGTCTGCTCTCTTCTCCCTTTGTTCATTCTCTTCTCCTCTTATTTGTTATAATAACAAATCATTAAGGACGATGACTCTTTAGTAGTTTTGTCATCATCTTCTTCAGATAATTCATCGTCTCCTTCATCTCATTGAATTCCCCGTAATCACCGAGTTCATCTTGAGTCCACCGGTAAGGGCGATTGATCTTCATCTGCTGAGGGAGCAGTGAACGCAATTGTAGTAGTATAAGCATCAGAGGTCGGAGTGTACTCCTCATTAAGCACAATAGACGGTGGACAAATCAACATATCAGCTTCAGGAAGATTCAAGTCAAATGGGCAGCAAAGCATCGAATCGTCTTCCTTGCAGGGGTAACGCTTGTGCTTGAATATACAGTGTATGAGATAGGGGTCTAATACGCAGAACTGTGTCAACGAGGGATTCAGTGAATGTCCCTCTCATTATTCTTCCCCCCACTGGACAGTCTTCTTGCTTATCAGTATAGCTGCAGCTCGCATCGTCTTTATTTTGTGTAAAAGCGCATGCCTCATTAATTTTGCGCACTTCTTCTGCTATTTGATCTGAGGACAGATCATCATTATCTTCTTCAGGAAATAGCTTCGACTTTCCCTTATTCAAATTCAATGGATATCGTGGCTGTATGTCTGGTACAACCTTTATTACAGTCTGTTCTGTGACTGGATAAATAGTGCACGGTCGAGAACACATTTGAGTAGGGTATGGCCTTGTACTAGCGTACCTTAAAGTATCATAGAAGTTCCTTTCGTCTTCATTTAAAATGTGCCATGACTCACTATTTATCAAAATAGGTCGCAAGACAGCCTTTATTTGTCTTCTGGGTTGGCTGAAGATAGCGATTGAAGTACTCCTTCTTGTCACGTTCTCAACCATCGACTTGAGCTTATCCTTTCTTAAATATTCAGAATAGTCATGAACGATCAAACTAGATTCAACAGATACTTCCACTGGTGTCCTCACTAAAGTTGAATCTGCTGTAACTTCAAGTTGATCATTAACAAGAGTACTCTGAACCAGATTAAGCTCCACTGGTTGGTTAACAGGGATATCCTGAACTCTGCTTTGCTCATTTGCTTTTTGTCTTTGAGCAGCATCAGAGATTTCTTTCTTCCGACTAACTTCCCTAGCAGTCTTCCGCACTGCCTCTGTTAGTCTTGAAGTTTTGTCGGCTTCACCTTTTTCTCTTCTCGCTTCCGCCTTTCTCTTCTTCTTGGTCTCCTTGGTTTTTATGCCTCTATCCTCTTCCAGAATAGAGACTAAGGATCTTGTTTGTCTAGGTGCACCACATGGAGAAGATTCTGCTTCACTCTGTTCTCTGACATTCTTTTGTTCTTGTTGCCTCAGAGTCCGAATCCTCCGTGATCTCTTTCCCTTCTTTGTAGCTTCACTTAGAAGACTTTCTCCTTGTCTTTTTAGCGCACCTTGTTCTGTCCTCCGGGATTGGCTTTCTTCGATTTGAAGATTCGCCTGTTTTATCAACGGTCTTCCTGACACTTTCCTTATTTCATCCGGAGCCGATCTCATACTCACTTCAACTTCACAACTTGAAGTTCGAGTCTTCTTGCTTGGAAGCTCCCCCTCAGTCCTTGTTCTTGTTGAAGAGTCCGCTTCTTCTTTCATCACTGTGTTCAGACCCATACGCCGTATGGTGTGTGCATCAATCTTACTCTTCACAACCATAGTCCTTCTATATCCTTTGTGTAGAGCGATACCGGATTCCTTAAAAATCCTTGTCAGAAGCATCCCATAAGGATAACTATTTGAATCCTTCATCCCCTTAATCATGTAATGAAAGATTAAGAAGGGTAAGTCTATGGGATTACCATTCAACAAGTAGAACAAACATTGTTCGTCCAGAGTGGTCACCAAATGTCTTGAACCTGCTCTGGGTAGAATGCAATTAAACAAAATTGCATAAAGAACCCTAGCCTTCGGAACCAAACTCGAGGTCTTCCTCTGCCATGGGTCATTGGCTCCATATAATTGTCTTGTCACATCTTCCTCTCGCATACCGACTTCAGACATCCATCCCACCTTGGTAGAGAGGGTGTGACCAACTGACGGACAATCGGTCACCTTCTTTATCAACTCCTTAGTCACAACAACGGATATACCATCTACTGAAGATACTACAGTTTTGTCTACTAGCTGAGCATTCTTCCAAAAGTGGAAAACCTCATTTGTGTATACTGGTTCTCATACCTTAAAGAAGTTCCTCCAACCAGCTCTTACAATCTCTGCTTCCACATCCATACCATCATTCCTCAATGACTCGAAATCCACATGTCTTCCGAATATCATGGCTGGCTCCATTGTTTCAGAATGAAAAACTCACTCTAGTAAGCTTTTTAAGGTTAGATGTTTGATAGAATTGGGAAAGCAAAATGAACCGTCTAGAGACGAGAATAACTGTAATGATTTTACTTTTAGGCTACTTCTACAGATATAGTCCTGAGTGTTCTAGAGTCATTGAAATCGTCGAGATTATCACACTTTCCCTCCACAACTTTCTTGTCAGAGAAGTTACCAGCTGTACCTCACTGTTTTTGACGCCGTTAGTTTTCTCGTTACATCTGCTCGACTGTTCACTTAACATAACCATTATCACATTCGTCGATCTTCGAAACCGTTCTTCACTTAATGGTTTTGTTAACATGTTTGCCTACTGATACTCTGTTTCCATCCACTGTAGACGCACCCCCCTTCCTCTGAACATACTCTCTCAAAAAGTGATGTCTCACTTGTATGTCCTTCACTTTTGAATGCTGAATCGGATTCTTTGACAGATTGATTATACTGGTGTTGTGGAAATACATTGGAGTAACATATGCAACTGTTTTTGGCTTCCGTATGCTTTTTTACTTCGTCTCTTATTTTCTTTCTCCGTTTGTTTTTCTACTTCGTCTGTTTTTTATTCTCCATCTGTTTTTCTACTTCGTCTGTTTTTCTTTATGCCTCTATTTTTCTACTTAATCTGTTTTACTACTTAATACAATGCAAATCTTAAACTTTAATTTTAATTCAGTTAATTTTCATTAACCTTCTCATCTAATATTTTATCTTCTGTCTTCACGCGATATACACGCAATCATCTGACTCGATGCAATATTTTGTCACGGGGCGGGGTCTGTACTACTTTCTCTTTGAAAAGTATTAAAAAGGTTGTTACAGTAAAATAGCTCTCGGCTAAATTTGGACTTCATGCTTTTACGATCACTTTTTCTCACCTTGTCTAACTTTACAATCTTCGACTTCGACTTGTATTTTTAGCCTTCGTCTCCAACTGCTTCCTCATTCTTCTTTCTTTAATCTTTAAAAAGCAGTTAATCGATTGAGTTACGTAACCAACTCGAGCCCGACTCTTGCGTCATTTCTTGATTGTTCTCCTCACTGTTATACACGCCTTCGCCTATGTTACTATTTGCATCTGCGTACGCTTTACTATTAGCGTCTGCCGCTTTTTGTCTCTGCGTCGCTTTCTTCGCTCAGGTGTATGCGATCGCTTTGTTTAGCGTGTGCTTTGTGTCTGCTGCGTCTGCTTTGCTCAAGCGTCTGCGTCTGCTTTATGTCTGCGTCTGCTTCACTTCGTCTGTGTTCATTTTTGTTTGTTCTTTTTGTTATTCATCAAAATCATATCTAACTAAAGTCATTTGAACTTAAAAATCTCCGCCTTTTTGATGATAATAAACTATATAAAAAAAACAAAATTACAAAATTTCAAAGAAAACAAAAACTTATCTTCAGTACTTCTTCTTTGACTTATTCCTTTTTTCGTCTACTTGAGTCACACATTCATTTGAACACTCTCTTCTTTTCGCTTATCCTCTTCTCCCTTGTTCATTCTCTTCTTTCTGCTCTTATCCTCCCCTATTTGTTATAATAAAAATGATTAACCATGGTGGCTCTTTGCGAGTTCTATCATCATCTTCTTGAGATCATTCATCGTCTCCTTCATCTCATTG
Organism: Erythroxylum novogranatense; assembly: GCA_029891385.1. Classification (NCBI taxonomy): domain Eukaryota; kingdom Viridiplantae; phylum Streptophyta; class Magnoliopsida; order Malpighiales; family Erythroxylaceae; genus Erythroxylum; species Erythroxylum novogranatense. The sequence continues at coordinate 52,507,575 of CM057226.1, read as the reverse complement.
AATTCACGGCGTGTCTGTTAAGTTCATCCGGTCGGTCAATCGACAAGGAGGCTTGACAAACATCTCTGAGGCGGGAGTGAATGGGATTGAAGTAGTATAAGCATCGATGTCGAATATATTCTTCATTTATCTCAATCATTGGTGGACGAATAAGCGTTTCACTTCACAAAGATCTAAGTCAAATGGGCAGCGGCATGAACAAGCTGTCTTCCTTGCGGGAGTAATGCATCTGCTTGAATAGACCTCATATTAGGCGGCGGTCTAATCGCAGAACCCTCGAACAAGGAACTCAATAAATGTCCTGTTATTACACTTCCCCACTAGGCGGTCTTCCTTCTTGTCAGTATAGCTACAGCTCGCTTCATCTTTATTCTGTCTACAAACCAATTTTGACTTCCCCTTAGTCAAATCCCAAGGATATCTTGGCTGAATATCTGGTGCAACCTTTATTTTTGTACTTTCAGTGATCGAAAAAATAGTACACGGTTTGCAGGGATGTTTTGAAGGGTATGGCTTAGTAGCAGCGTCCCTCAAAGCATGGTAGAACATCTTTTCATCTTCTTTTAGTAATTCCCATGTCTTACTATTAATCAACATAGGTCGCACCACAGCAACTATCTTCTTTACTGGTTCAATACAGAATGCATTAGCAGTTCTCCTTCTGCTAACCACTTGACCATTTCGATCTTGACCTCTGTTTCGCAAAACCAATCATAGTTGTATACCATCAGACAACGTTCATCACTATCCGAGTCTGATTCCACAATTCGTCTGGTTGTCCTTCACTACAATTCTCCTCAACCAGGATTTGGTCTCTCGGTTCTTCCCGTTGAGCAATGGGGGTTTCCTAAGCATCCTCTGCTCGGTTTCTTTTCTATTTGAGCGGCATCAACGTTTTCTTTTCTCGACTAACCTCCCAAAGAGTTGACACGGTCTTCTTTCCAATCCTCCGTGATCTCTTTGCCTTCTTTGTAATTTCACTTAAAGACTCTGTCGTTTTCTTTTTGGCGCACCTTCTTACGTCATTGGGGATTGGCTTGCTTCAATTCGACGACTCGTCATTTTATTAGCGGTCTTCCAATCATTCTTCTTAATTCATCCGAGCGTTCTCGTACTCACACGAGGTCGAGAACTTGAAGCGACTCATCTTCAAAACATGCTCCCCTCACCCTAGTTCTCCTTGAAGAGTCGGCTTCTTCTTTGATTCTGATCGTTACACCCATTCGCCGTATTGTGATTGAATCAACCTTACTCTTCACAAGTACAATCCTTCTATGTCCTCGATGTAGGACGACTCCGGATTCCTTAAAAATCCTTGTAAGCAACATACCGTAAAGATAGGTATTTGTATCCTTCATCCCCTTAATCATGTAGTGAAAGATTAAGAAGGGTAAGTTGATGGGATTGCGATTTAGCAGGTAAAACAAGCATTGTTCCTCCAATGTAGTCACCAAATCCCTTGAACCTGCTATGGGTAAAATGCAATTTAACAGAATTGCATGAAGAATCCTCGCCTTCGGAACCAAACTAGAGCTCTTCTTCTCCCATGGATCGTTGGCTCCATATAATTGTCTTCTGACATCTTCCTCTCTCATACCGACTTGGCGTATCCATCCGGCCTTCCTAGAGAGGGTCTCACCAACTGACGGACAATTGGTCACCTTCTTTATTAACTCTTTAGTCACAACAACGGATAGACCATCTACTGATGATACTAGAGTGTTGTCTACTAACTGAGCATTTTTCCAAAAATCGAAAACCTCGTTTGTGTATACCGGTTCTTGTACCTCAAAGAAGTTCCTCCAACCAGCTCTTACAATCTCTGCTTCCACATCCATACCATCATTCCTCAATGACTCGAAACTCACATGTTTTTCGAATATCATGGCTGGCTCCATTGTTTGAGCTAAAACCACTCGTAAGCTTTTAGGCTTGGATGTTTGAGAAAATTGGGAAAGCAAAATCAACCGTCAGCGAGATGATTTTGCTTTTACCAACTTGTAGAGATATAATCCGGTGTGTTCTAGAGTCATTAAAATCCTCGAGATTATCAGACTTTCCCTCCACAAGTGTCTTGTGAGAGAAGTTACCAGCTGTAGCTAACTATTCCTGATGCCGTTAGTTTTGTCGTTACTTTACCTTGACTGTTCAGTTGACATAACGATTATGACATTGCGTCTGATCTTCGAAACCGTTCTTCACTTAATGGTTTTGTGAACATGTCGCCTCTCGATACTCTGTTTCCATGGATCGTAGACGCACCACCTTCCTCTGAACATAACCTTCGAAAGTGATGTCGACTTCTACCTTCACTCTTGAATCTGTGAAACGAATTCTTTGCGGATTGATTGAGCTGGTGTTGTCGCAATAGATTAGAGTAACATATCGTCTGCATTTTGGCTTCCGTCTACTTTTCTACTTGACTCTTTTTCTTTCTCCTCTCTTTTCTACTTAAATATTTTTTTATTCTCAAATCGCTTTTCTACTTGCTCTGCATTTTTCATTATTCGTCTGCATTTTCTACTTAGTATGTTTTTCTTTCTCCGTCATCTTTCTTTCTCCGTCTATTTTTTCTTGACTATTTGTTCTTAATCAAAGTCATAAATGTGAAGTCATTTTGACTTAACAGATGGTTCATCACCTTCTAATGTTATTGTTATTTGCAATATCGGTTTCTAATGATTTTATCATGATTATTCAATTCATTATTATTTTCAACTTCATTCATATATTTATTCTCATTTGCAATATCACTTTCTAAATATTTTTATCGTGATTATTATATTCATTATTATTATTCAACTTCATTAATATATTCATATTTTTTTATACGATCATAATAACGGCTCATTCCATATTTGTTTTTATTAATGTAAGCGAAAAATTTTATTATACCTAATAGGAATAATACTATTTACATTAGGATATTAAATAATACGAATCACTAATATATATATCTCTTGTGATAATCTATGTGTCTTCGCGCGATATAGACGCAATCTTCTGACACGATCTTCTGATGCAATTTTTTGTCAGGCGGCGGCGCCGCGCAATGCATGCCCTTATGACTACTGATATCTGTTTATATCTTTTCATTCATTCATATTGTCATTCATGTTGTGTCGTTTCTCTATATACACAATCTCGACCCAATCTTACGATGTAATATTTTGTCGACGACCACGCACTTGACCCCACAATCCATGCCCTTGTGACTACTTATATAGTGTCTTCTTGCTCATTCGCATATATCGCTTCCTCTTACTTTTATTGCTCTCTTACTTGTAAATCTTCTTTCAGACTTCTTTTTGATCTGCATGATGTTTTATGAGTTTTGTTGTTCTTCTTGTCCTTACATTCTTTGTCGAAGGAATATAAATGTTCACCAACTCTTGCCGTCAGATGAGACTTGGATATGAGGAGATTTATCATGTTGCCGTCTGAAAATGATGGCTCAAATAAAGAAGGCGTCTTGGAGACTTGGATATGGCGAGATTTATCATGTCTATCATTCTCCACGTCCGTCGTCAATGTCCTTGTGATCCAATAGGAAGATTGTAACAATCTTGATCTTTCTTGTGGTCATTCATAATGTGTGAATCAGTTTTTGAGTAACACTCTGAAGTGTCCTTGTCTATAAGGTACTTACAGAGGTTGTATCTCAACAGACTTGGATATGGCGAGATTTATCATGTTGAATCCTTGATCCTCTCAATTTCAATTAAGAGAGCTCATGAGGATTGATAGAAGTTGTCCCAGAGACATTCGAGGGGGTAGATGTGGTGTATGGCAAATCCACTACTTGTGGTTGTGAAAAATTCTTGGAGAGATGTTCATCAACCAGACTAACTCAAGTATACTCGACTCCATCCGAGAACTTCATTGACATATAAAATTTAGAAATTAAGCATAGAAAGTATAGTGATGAATGTGGCTTACTCTCGATGGCCAACATAGTTTCAATAATGAGATGTAAAAGAGAGAGAAGAGGAGTTGAAAACCGGATGGAAGCAAAAGCGGCGGAAGTTGAAAAGCGGAGGAAAGGCGAAAAGCAGCGCGATGTTCAATAGTAGAGGAAAGCAAAAGGCGGAACTCCTAAAGGAGGCGAAGAAGTAAAAGCAGAGCGAAGTTGAAAAGCACCTGACCTTAAAAGAGGGAAGCAAAAGAGCATGATGCAAAAGTTGGCGAGCAAAAACATTATATTTTATTTTTTTCACTAGGACTTGTGAAAACAAGAAGTTTGTTTTAATTAAGCGTTTTCGTTGCTTTTTTTTTAAAAAAAGGAAATACACAAGGTACAACTTGTTTGATTGAAGTCTCAACTTCTATCGTCTTAAATAACACGATGTAATAATATTACAATTCTTCAAAGTACAATCTTCATTAACGTATTTACAATCTTCCTCATATCCAAGTCTGCAGTACGCATTCTTTATTTGCGGCATCCTTTTTGAGATTTGTCTCTCCTTAATGTCTCTCCTTTTCGCCAAGGTGTTGAAGAATTTCCATTAGATTATCTGTGCAGTATCGTCTCGTTTTCCTTGCGTCTGCTTTTGCTTGCGTCTGCTTTTGCTTTCGTCTGCTTTTGCTCCGATCGCTTTTGCTTTAAATGCCTTTTGCTTAAATCCTTTTGCTTCAAATCGCTTTTCAACTGCTATCTCCTTTTCTTCTTTCGTCTGCTTTTCAATAGCTTCCCTCTCTTTTCTGCGTCTGTTTTTCATCGTCTGCTGTCTCATCATTATTTCTACTTCAACGATCCAAAAGTCTAGCGTATCTGTACGCAACCTACAGAAGTACCTTATAGACAAGGACACTTCAGAGTGTTACCCAAAAACTGATTCACACATTATGAATGACTACAAGAAAGATAAACATTTATCATCGATGTCGTCTCGTTTGCTTGCCTCTCCTTTTGCTTGCGTCTCGCTTTTCCTTTAAATGCCTTTTGCTTCCGTCTTCTTTTCAAGCGCCATCTCCTTTTCACAATCTTCATTAACGATTTACAATCTTCCTCATATCCAAGTCTCTGATCGCATTCTTTATTTCGGCATCCTTTTTAGATTTGTCTCTCCTTAATGTCTCTCCTTTTCGCCAAGGTGTTGAAGAATTTCCATTAGATTATCATGCGATGTCGTCTCGTTTTCCTGCGTCTGCTTTTGCTTCGTCTGCTTTTGCTTTAAATGCCTTTTGCTTCCATCTCGCTTTTACTTCGTCGCTTTTCAACCGCTATCTCCTTTTCTTCTTTAAATACGCTTTTCAATAGCTTCCTCTCTTTTCTGCGTCTGTTTTTCATCGTCTGCTGCCTCATCATTATTTCTACTTCAATGATCCAAAAGTCTAGTGTATCTGTACACAACCTATAGAAGTACCTTATAGACAAGGACACTTCAGAGTGTTACCCAAAAACTGATTCACACATTATGAATGACTACAAGAAAGATAAACATTTTTCTGTCTAGTATCGTCTCGTTTTGCTTGCCTCTCCTTTTGCTTGCGTCTACTTTTCCTTTCGTCTGCTTTTGCTTCCGTCTTCTTTTCAACTGCCATCTCCTTTTCTTCTTTTCGTCATTTTTCACCTTAAATGCCTTTCGTTACTTCGTCTTATTTTTCCGCTCTGCTTCGTCTCATTCTTTCCACTATTTTTCCACAGATCAGTCAATAGATGACCCTTGTTTGTCATTTTTTCGCTTATCTATCCAGTATAACAACTGCTTTTGCTTTCGTTTACTTTTGAACTTTTCTTCTTTCGTATGCTTTTCACCTTCAAAATGCGTCTGCTTTTTCAATTTTGTTGTCTCATCATTATTTCTACTTCAACGATACAAAACTCTAGCATAAGAACCCGTAGTGTGGGACTTGATATCGGGACATTTATCATAAATTGCAAAGTCGCTACTTAACCACCGGCATCCTCTTTCCTTGTACAAACATTTTTCTCATGTCAGAAAGTAACTCCTCTGCTCCACAGATCAGTCAACAGATGACCCTTGTTTGTCATTTTTCACCAACTATTGAAGATTTTCCATTAGATTATCTATCTAAGTATAATTGCGCTTTTGCTTTCGTCTACTTTTGAACTTAGTCGGTTTTTCTTCTTTAAATGCGCTTTTCAACCTCTTACTACTTCAACTCATTTTGCTTCTTTCACTTGCTCTTGTACTTCTTCATTTAAAGCAGTTCAATTGATGTTATTTCCAACTCCGGTTAAATTTCAGTTATCAATTCCCCATGTCTTCTTCGAGTATACCAATTGACTAATCCTTCTTCGAAAACATTTAACCCCCAAAATCTAGAAAGAAGATATCGAGACGTCTTTTCGTTATATACAATAATCTTGTAACTGCTATAATAATGTCAAATACTATCAATAACGTATTGCAGAAGTAAACATAGATTCACGTTTCAATTGATCGCTAAGTTATGTTTTTGCCTATATGTAGGAAAATCATTTTAGTCTCGCGCTTATTTAATACCACGATAAATACATCTCATTCTCCATTCCACAAAGATAACAATAGTCAAGGTTACTTCTTCTATTTCATCAAACAAAGAACGACCGTTCACAGAAATATGAATTCCCGAGAACTGCGAAGTTATGCGAATCCCAGAGAAACATTAAAATAGATTGAAGAGTGTTACGAGAAACTTGACAAGCTATACGAAAAATTCATGACACCCAAACAGAGAGGAGATAATCACAAATCTCCTTGAAGCTGGAACAAATAAAGGCGTTCTATGACAGAGGCACCCAAACAGAAATCACATAATCAGAAATCTTGCTCAAGCTTTGAAACAAATAAAGACGTTTCCATGGCGGCTAAACCTCTATTAACTATTTTGACTTTCTTGTCATCTTATTTTGACTCGCTTCTTCTTAGTTTCTATCGTTTCATGTTTTACTTTCCGTAGTTGAAGTTTTATAGTGTGGTGAACTATGTATTTACGGGATTTTAATATATGTTGTACTCGGTGTTTATGTCTTCTGGTTTGTATTCTTTCTTTGAATTTATGTGTTCCTATCATTCTTTCTGTTTTTATTAAGTAAGAATGTTGGCTAATGAATATGAAAAATGTTGCTTTAGGAATTATGTAATTTACCCAAGATTTATCATTTGATATCGGTCGGATGAATATAACGTACTGACGATAATTGTATAAACCAGTCGAATGATAAAGATGACCAACGATCTCAAAAAAGTAAACTTCAACACTACGAAATTTTTTGAAACTCACATTATAAAACTTATAGATTAACGTATCTTTATATTGCAGATTTCAATAGTACACATGTAAAGTATTTTTATCTTATCTGAAAAAATGTCATTTCATCTTAGTTCTTCTTCATATTAAATTTTGCCCTATTTAAAATTCATCAAGACTTTCATCAGCAAGATTCTTGTGATGTTAACCTTCTAGTACTACATTAAGTGGAACAAGTATTTTTGGTAGTTTTAAATTTTATTGTTATTGTAAAATTATTTAAAATTGATAATTTTATAAATCATTGAAAAATAATTTTGATTAATTACTTATAAAATGCAAAATATTTTAATCATTTATTTACAAAATATATCATATGAGTAAAAAATTTCCCGTCGTTATTCCTAATATTTGATGCCATATCTACTAAGTAGATTATGGAATGAGTTGCGTGACACTCCACAAGACAATACGGATATTTAAAAATCTGCTTAACTTGCTCCTACGAATTCAAATCTTGATAGATATCATTTACCATTTATATATTCAAGGAATATAAAGCGTTACGCTCAAGTATATACAAAGTCAACTTCTCCTTGTGTTTTATTATTCTAATTCAATCCCATGATTGGATTGGAAGGAACATATTAATTATGTATTTGTTTAATAACTAAAATTTCATTAAAAAAAGTGCAAAACTTCTATTATCTTATAAATTTTAAACTAAGTTTCGGCTAAAATGAATAGCCTTATACGATATTCAGCCCATAGAGACGCAAAGACTGTCTGGCCTGCTATACATATGTGGCGGTGGTCCCTCCAACTTCTCCACTTCCCAGTCGTAGTCTCGCCCCATCACCTTTGTTTTGTTTTCTGGCTCGCTGCGCAGCGGAGAGAGAGGGAGAGAGAGAGGTTGTACATACTACTACTTCACTTCTCTTATTTTTCATGGCTTCCATTTTGCTGTCTTGCTGGCTGGTACACTTTTCTCTCCCTACGCCATTTTTTTTTTCTTCTTGTCGGTTCACTTTCCTTGAACTGTTCCGTGTGGTCTTCTTTAGCTCTCTTGGGATCCGTCATCTTCTTTACGGAATTTTCCCCTCACCCAGTTTTTAAGCTTTGCAAACCTAGCTTCTTTTACTTAAGCTCAGGCACCTGCATTTTTCTTTTGTCAGATCTTTGTTTGTTTCCCTATGGAATAATCAGCAATTATGCTGCTGATCTTTTTTCCTGTTTTATTTAGTTGATTGGAGAGTGCTGGTAGTGCCCAACATTCTGAGATCTCCATTTTTTCTAAAGCTGACAATTTTGTTTTCTCTTTTCGCGTTTTTGTAAATCCTCAATTGTTGCGTATTGGTTTCATCTTGATGCTAATTTCAATGCCTTCTTTCGTTTGATTTAGTATTGTATTTTAGTACTACGATATATATGTAGAAGTCTTCAACGATTTCTGTTTTCTTGTTAATGCAGTATTTGGTCACGCATTTTAGCGACTTTCAATTGGCATGCCTTGGAAGTTTCTTTCTTCATGAGGGTGTGTTCTTCCTATCTGGTCTTCCTTTCATATTTCTTGAGCGAGCGGGGTGGCTGAGCAAGTACAAGATTCAGGTTTTCCTTTGTCTCCATAGTAATGATGCACTACCCCTTAATTTTTATGGCCTGTTGAGTTTTTGAATTAGTGCTGCTCTATGACTACTAGACAGAACATCTACTTTTGTCACCATCCTATAATTGTGAAAGGTGTTGGTTTCAATTTTAGGAACGGAAAAATATTTTCCATATATTCAACCTTTAAGATTCAGCTGATAGCTTGGTAACTTGAGTTGAAATAAAATTAGGCAGCTTGTCTCATTTAGTGCTGAAAAATGGTTGACTGGTTTTAGCCTTTTTTTCTTCGTCAATCCATGTTACATTTGCACATTTTCCCCTGGTATAGGATTCGTGGGATAAACTGATGTTTCAGTCGTCTTATTGCCCTTGAAATATCCAACATATAGTTGGACAGGTTACCTTTTCAAATATCTAAAGTTTTGGAGGACCTTTATTTGTCCTATTAACATTGTCGCTGACTGATCATTATGTGTAGAGTAAGAATAACAGCCCTGCGGCTCAAGAGAAATGTATTACTCGTCTGATTTTATATCATTTTGGAGTCAATCTGCCAGTCATGCTACTCTCCTATCCTATCTTCAGACACATGGGCATGCAAAGTAGTCTTCCATTGCCATCCTGGTATTTTCAGGTTCTTTATATGCTGAATCTTTTTCCAGAGTGATGCAATAGTTGATACAGATACTTATACTTGACTGTATTTCTTTTTCTGAACATAGAATCTATATCTTTAGGTTATATTTTCTCAGTACCTAGTACAATTATCCATGAAGGTGCGTAGCTAAATATAATGATTTTGGTTCTGCAGGAAGGTAGTTGTAACTCAGATCATATTCTACTTTATCCTGGAAGATTTTGTTTTCTACTGGGGTCATCGGATATTGCATACAAAATGGCTGTACAAGCATGTGCACAGTGTTCATCACGAGTAAGTGAGACTAACTGCTGCATCCAGCTTATGTTTTTGAGCGATATCTTCTTGTTAAACAGGTTAAATGCATTTGCTAACTTATTTCTTATATGAACAGGTATGCTACCCCGTTTGGATTGACATCTGAATATGCTCACCCTGCTGAGATATTATTCCTTGGCTTTGCAACCATTATTGGTCCCGCAATCACGGGACCTCATTTGATGACTTTGTGGCTCTGGATGGTGCTTAGAGTACTGGAGACAGTAGATGCTCATTGCGGTTACCACTTCCCATGGAGCCTTTCCAACTTTTTACCTTTGTATGGAGGGTAAGCACCCTTTGTCACCAGTATATTTTACTGAAGCAATATGATAAGAGTCTAAGAATTAGTTTCCGTAGTAGTATTCACTATTCACATGTAATATTCATATGTACTGTTCATGTGCACATTGTAGCGGTTTTTTTGGATGTATATTTTCTTTAATAATGTATTTTTCTTTTTCTTTTTAACAATTGGAGCTTTCCTTGCTAGGAATTAGAACAAGATTGTTTTACGTTTTTTCTCTTTTGGGTTAGAATTCAATGACTATAAGGAAAAAAAAAAGTCAATTCCTTTCCTTAATATGAAAATGAGCAAGTCGACTGATCTATTCACTGTATGTTCTGTTCAAAAGGAAATAAAAGTGTTAGGATCTTCAGGAGAGAGAGAGAGAGGATTATTTTAGAGGAAAGAGTTAGTTACAGTTGAGGTGGCATAACAGAATGTACCTAGGGGGGTCCATAAAGGGGTAGGCAGAGAAGAGAGGGGGAGGGGGAAAAATAGATAGAAGAGTGACAGAAGGATTCAACCTTCTGAGGAGCAAATCTGCTCTGGTTAGTGAGGGAGGAGCAATTGCTATTGTTAGTACTTGACAAGTTTTCATCAATAATAATTCAGTGCAAAATCTCTCAGATTTGAGAGTTCTATCACAATTTTGCTCTGGTTAGGGAGAAGTAGTATACTACTATTCGGGAGTGATATACACTTTACCGATATATTGAAATAATATAGAGGAATTCTAGCATTAAAGTTCTAGAGTCCTAACATTGGTCCGACCTGCCGGATCTGAAGGGAGAGGAGGACCAGCTTTTCGGAGGATTTATACAAACACAAAAACACAAGTTCAGAGTAACATACCTTGATGCCACCTAAAATGTCCGATAGAGTGGAAATGTTGGAATCCCGCATGGCAAACCTGGAGGCCGGAGTGGAGGAGATTCAATCATCCATGCGAATGGCCTTCATGGAGATGCAGCGAAACTTGCTGCTAGAAATGAGCAAGATGATGGGAAAGAGACCAGAAGAGGGACAGGGGAGTGATACGGCGGAAAGGGGCCCAACGTTGGCAGGTGAAGGAAATACTCATCTCCCTCAACAATCGACTCCGATAGAGCATTCCTACGACACGATGGAGGAATACCGGATTTCAGTACGTAAAGTAGAACTGCCGATGTTTGACGGGACTGATCCGGTGGGACGGATTACTAGGGCATAGGTTTATTTTGAGGTTCACAATACCTCAGAACCAGTGAAGATTAAACTAGCACTTTTAAGTATGGACGGAGCAACCATACATTGGTTCAATCTTCTGAAGGAGATGACGGAAGAGCTCGACTGGGAAAACTTTAAGAAAGCCCTAGTAGATCGTTATGGAGGAAGACGATTCGATAACCCATTTGAGGAGTTGTCGGATTTGAAGCAGATGGAGTCGGTGGAGGAATATATTGAGGCTTTTGAGTTTATTTCGTCGCAAGTGGGAAGGCTACCCGAAGAGCAACTCATGGGATATTTCATGAGTGGGCTGATAGCTGATATTCGTCGAAGGGTGAGGACATTTGGGCCGGTAAATCGATATCGGTTGATGAAAATAGCTAGGGCAGTGGAGGAAGAAGTCATCGGAGATGGGGGAGGAACCGAACATTCCAGACTTCGCACAAGTATGCCACATCGAGGGAACTCTTTTAGGGGTGGGTTGCGGGTCAGCCCGCATCGTAGAGAAGTGGAGCACCCACACCCGATGGGTCGTGACCAGATGGTGGATGGGTATGGGTAGGGTAGGACTCGGGAGCCTTACGGGTTACAACCCAACCTCCATGCGCAGAACAGAGGTGGAGTCTCCACCCTCGCGACACCGGCCAGACGACCGGACGATGACCGAAGGGGCCAGACAGGGAAGAACAAGGGCTTGCGGCATCTCTCCTATCACGAACTCATGGACCGAAAGGCCAAGGGCCTTTGCTTCAGGTGCGGGGAGAGGTTCCACGCTCTCCACCAGTGCACCAAGAAACAGCTGCGACTCTTGATTTTAGATAACAATGAAACACTGAATGAGGATGGAGAGATCATCTCTTTGGAGGTTGAATCCGAAGAGGAGGGAGAGATAGCATTAGAATGTCGAGCTATGGGAGTCTTCGGTGTGAGGAAGACCGAGACAGTGACGCCCGAAATGAAAACCATGAAGTTGAAGGGAAGACTACATGGAGTGCCGATTGTGGTTCTGGTTGATAGTGGTGCCAGTCACAACTTCATTTCACCTGAGCTAGCCAGTGGCCTTGGACTGCATATAGGAACGAGTCGAGCCTTGGGAATCAGATTGGGGGATGGTCATTGGGTGGCTACAAGAGGAAGGTGTATGGGAGTGCCTATTCGGTTAGGAGAAATGGAGTGGAAGATAGACGCTTATGTTCTAGATTTAGAAGGAATGGATATGATCTTGAGAATGGCTTGGTTACAAACATTAGGAAAGGTCATGCTGGATTGGAAGGAGATGTCCATGCACTTCCGACATGAGGGACGACAGGTCCAACTTGGGGGCAATGCAGGACTTCAGATTACACCAGAGAAAGGGAAAGGGAACAATGAAGATAGAGGCTCAACACAGCAAGGGTTGTTCAAAGGGAAGGGTCAAACAGTGGCACAAGCTACAGGGGAGGATGCATATGTGAATTGGAGTCATTTTCCTCACTTCAGCCTTGAGGACAAGGCTGCTCGTCAAGGAGGGGGCAATGTTAGGATCTTCGGGAGAGAGAGAGAGGATTATTTTAGAGGAAAGAGTTAGTTACAACTGAGGTGGCATAACAGAATGTACCTAGGGGGGTCTATAAAGGGGTAGGCAGAGAAGAGAGGGGGAGGGGGAAAAATAGATAGAAGAGTGACAGAAGGATTCAACCTTCTGAGGAGCAAATCTGCTCTGGTTAGTGAGGGAGGAGCAATTCTGCTCTGGTTAGGGAGAAGTAGTATACTACTATTCGGGAGTGATATACACTTTACCGATATATTGAAATAATATAGAGGAATTCCAGCATTAAAGTTCTAAGAGTCCTAACAAAAAGTGAGTTATTTTCTGTTGTTTTTGCAGATATTATGTTTTTCATCTTTGAGAATTGTGATGATGTCTTTCTAATAGTGATTCTTAGGATTACTTTTATCTAAGAATAATTCTTAGAATTAAGAGACTCCCAATACCTTCCTTAGAAGTGATTTCTAGGAAGCAATTAGTATGATACATAGTTTTGGTTGTTTCAAATCTTAGGAGTGATTCCTAGTTCATGTTACAAAACATTAGTAGTGATTTCTTGGCCAATCCTTTTGTCTACATCTTAAATTCCAAATTCTAGAGAAACTAGAAAGTTCTAGTAGTCATGGATTTATAGTTCATAGTGCTTTTACCAAATAGTTGGCTTATTCTTTCTCCGTTCTACATCACAATGGCTTAAATTTTTATTTCTGTTCTTCCTGCTGACAGTTGTTTCTCAATCTGCAGTTCTGATTTTCACGACTATCATCATCGCTTGCTTTATACAAAATCAGGAAATTACTCGTCTACCTTCGTCTACATGGACTGGTGAGTTTTTGGCTTATACTGCTTGGAACATATCATTTGTGAAACTAGAAGACCAAGTTTAAGTCATTCAACATCTCTGCATAAGAGTTTGAACCAGACTACACACAGTATTCTCTAGATCCAATTTGACTAATGTCACTTTCTTTGAACTGGCTGAAATTTGAGTATTCATAGGGATTTCATGCTTTCTAGTTGTCTGTTTGCCCTGGCCTTGTTTCAGATATTGGAAGATTACTTGATTATTAAGTAGGTAGCATTTTATGGCTAAGTTATTTAATACATACTTTTTATTTGGTTGATATTGTTGAACCAATCAGTGTTAACCACCTGTCCACTGAATTAGCATACCCAAAGATCTACTTGATGCAATTAGCTTAAGTAGTGAATAAATTTTTCGTTGTTAAAAGATTTTGGAGATGGGTTTCAGAAGCTTGAATCCTTGGAAAGAATTAGGTATAGACAAGTGGAGTTTACAGCAAATAATGATTACATATAATAATACATTTGGGCCTGTAATGATCAGGGGAATGATAGGATTAATAATACATTCGGGTCTGTAATGATCAAGGGAATGATAGGATTACTGTAAAAGAGTTCCCATTTTTATTTGGATGCCAATATATAGTTCTAAATAAAACTCAATTTTTCTTAAGTAAATTAACAACATGCCTTCTTGTTCAAGTGTATGATGTTGCAAAAACTATGGTACTCCATCTCCTCTATGTGCACTTTGAGTATCTATAAGCTTTTATGAGATTTTGCAATTTTTTTTCTATAATTATTTGGATACTAATATAGTTTATTGCGTGCAACTTTGGAATTCGAAGTTGGTTAGGGTGTGATATGAGGGTATTATGGAATGTCTTCCATAGGTATAACAAGTTTCTTGTCTAGTAGCATGCAAGTCGTGTACTATATATACTGACCACATTACAACGCTTTGCTAATTCAGGCTATTTGGTACTGATAAGGGTTACAGAAAGTTGAAGGCGCTGAAAAGTAACGGAGATGAAGATGACAAGAAAATGTAACGTTGGACAAGCTTTCTTTTTTCCTTTTTTAATATTTGCTTCACATCAAAAGGTAGGTTCTTGATTTGAAAGTTCCATGTCTCAAGCCTGTCTTGCGTGCAACCCACCCCCGCTTGGTGTTTAGTCGATATGTGATAGCGTGGATCAGTTGCAAAGTGTAATTGATATTTTCTAAATATCTGTTGGGTTTTAAGCGTCCCCTTCAAACAGCTTATTTATCAGCTCTCCAGTAAAATGCTCATTTGTTGCAAACAACCGCTTTTATCGATGCAGTAATGGTAACTGAACCTAAGTCACTGACATTTCAAATTGACGTAGTATTGTATTCCTTTCCTTGGTTTTGGTAGTCATTATCTGTAACTTGTTTATTGTCCCATCATAGTTTCGAAATGTGAAATAAAAAGTAATATCAAGCCATGTGTTATCAATTGAATAGCGTAAATAGTCCTCGCCTAATTTATATAATATCAAAAAGCAGAACGTTGCTTTGTTGAATTTGGATTGGTTTTGTAAAAATGATTGAAAATAAAATTGAATTATGTTTTTGTTTTATTTGAATATTTTCAAAAATTATAAAAATCACAAAAGTGGGGAGGTTGACGACCATGAAGCATGACGTCACTATCTTATTGAAGGAGGTTGACGATACTTGTACGTATTTTCGATTGTGGACATTTTAAAATTCAATATCTTATAAATGCGTCTACCTATAAGAAGAAACAAAACTAGAGAAAAATTTCAATTGTGAAAAAGTTCAGTAACATGATTAAATGAGTTTGGCATTGATCATATATTAATTATTCTACTGATTCAAAAGATGTCTTAACGTTTTAAAGAAATTGAAACTTAAAATGAGAGTTTTTTAAGTTAATATTTCCTACTACTTAAGGAGCCTTCTTTATAACGTTGATGATGACATTTATGGTAATGGATCAGGCACTACAAAGAATGGAGTGTCCAAGATAATGAATATTATTAATTACAATTATCTTATTATCTAGTCTCGAATTAGATTTTTATTTTATAAATAAAATAAATCAGGAAATTACGTTGAGTAGAGAATAAAAATCACTTAGAAATAATTAATATTAAGATTAAAGTCTAGGTAATGAATCCCCTAAAACTATTAAATAATTAACCTTTTGGCATGCAATTGTTTTGTTGACTATTAGACCGTGGAAATTCTTAGTGTATGCTAATAACTCACTTGAGACTATTAACAACCAATCTTAGAATTATCAACTTATATTATTCAAGTTAAAGGCACTAAGATTGCTTTACCAAATTTTGAATTCCAGCTATTAGTTTTGACCATAATTTCAAGGATCTATGTTAACATATCTCTAGATTTGCAATGAACTCTTTTCAATTATGATAGATCTATTCATATACAAGATTTCTCAATCTCTATGCTATGAAATCATATTATAAACTAATATTCCAAATTTATTAAGACATATATTAAACACATAATTCAATCACAATAGATCAAATCAAAATAATTATATTAAATAAAAGAATCAAAACTATTATATCTTAAATAGGGTTTATCAAACCTAGAAACTAACAAGGTGTTTAGTTACACATAATTACAAAAAACGAAATCAAACATATACTGAATGAAAAACAGATAAAAAACAAAGAGATCATAATTTTAAATCTCTTTTTGTCTACTATCAAATGTTCTTGCAATATAAAGGTTTGATGATGTATTTATTAGATCTGTTGATCATTTCTTCACGAGTTTCACTTCTTTGGAACCATATCGCCCTTTCCGAATGATCACCTCTGCATGTCTTTGAAATTTTGCTCCCCTCATTCGCCTTTGCTTACATCTTTTCATTGTAATTTTTAGAATTTTTGGGAGACACATGGTTTGACACACAACCGTGTATTGGATCATTTATAACCCAAAATCTCTAGAATTTGTGATTTTACATAGCTTGAGAGACTTACACGGTCATAAATACAACCATGTATCCCTTAAATTGCTTGAAATCTTGGTATTAGGTCGCATTGTCATTTGAATTCTTCTCTTTTAGTTTATGAAAGAAATTATAACCTAAAAATGCACTTGGAGTAAACTAATGCATTTGGAGTAAACTAAGTACCAACTATACAATAAAAGTTTAAAATATCAAGAAAAATGCATCAAATATGAGGTATAATATAGTTAAGTATGCATTTATTAAACATCTCCATACTTAAGCTTTTTCTTGTCCTCAAGTAAACCGTAATCAAAATTATCAATCTTACAACATCCATCCATCATTAATTTTAACTTGTCCATTCATACTATAAATTACCATGTTATATTCAATCAAATTAACATGCAATTAGAATAAAATTATTAACAAACAATTAGAATTGAATTATCATAAAATTAACTTCCTAATTCCATATTAATAGTAATAACATCTATAATCACCTTAAAATCAAAAGCATAAACCTTTATACCCTCACCAAGATTTCACTCAATGCATTCAGGTGAATTGGGTGAAAAGTATCAAACTCTGAATTAATGTATAGTATAACTCTTACCATATGCTTGCAATACTATCATATCTTCACCACCTATGTAAACTAGAAACAAAAATCAAAAGGTTTTTATAAAGGTTGTAACGGGGGCTTAGGTATGGTAAGGTTAGGATAATAAAGAGGGTTAAATTGAAAGAAAAATTACTAAAGGAAAATTACAAGAAACTTGTTCACAACATATATAAATCCTTTTATTGCAACTCCATTTATACCATAAACTTTTCTTCTTTAGTTTTTTATGGTCAGTTTTTTAGCGAAACAATTTTTTAGCATTTAATACCACAATTAAAGAAATAACGGACCTTTCAAGATTTTCAAGTTTCAAACAAAAAAAAATGTAAATAACCTCTAGGATTCAAATTAATAAAAAGGCTTCAAAAAGATTAGGATAAAGGTTAATAATTGGGTTATAATCAATGAAAAAGGCTAAGGCTCAAACTTGGTTGTTCTTAAAGATAAATTTAAGGTAAGGTAATTATTAAAGAAATAGGCTAAAACAAATTGTTGAATCTAAGTGCTTTTTATCATTTCAATGCTTCTAATTTAACAAATATGATCTCAATATCTATAACTAAAGTAAGTTCCAGAATTATTTCACTATGCATTATAAGACATATGAAAGAAATAAAGAGTTAAATTTTTCTAAACAAATTTTGTTCTTAAGCTCAAAAGCTCACAAAAGATAGGTTTATGTGTGTAAATAGTATGTAATTTCGTTCAACTTAATTATCTCAAAATTATTTAAAATATGACTTATAAATGCAATTTTATTATAACTATCAACCTTTGCATTCTTATTCAAATAAATATTCAAAATTGAAGTAAAGTAAAGATGAATAGATATCAATTAATTCAATATATTAGTTCATAAAATTTAATAACCAATATTATAATAAACTTAAAAATTATTAAAATCAGTAACCCTTCCTCACACTTAATGTTGTACATTATCCTCATTGTACACAATATACGTATATATAATAAATGAGAAGATTTAGTGATACCTTCCTGACTATGATGATTTTCTGATTTTTGATTCATCTAGTATTAGATTACTTCCTTGTAAAGCATAAAGAAAAGGGATAAAACAATAAAATAAAAATTACAAAATATGAAAATAAAAATAAATAAAATTTAAAATAAAACTACCCTAATTTATGGGTTGCCTCCCACGCAGCATTTGTTTAATGTCATTAACTCGACATACCTTACACGTTTACTTATAATGCTGGGCCTATGATAAGTGGCTTGCTTCCACTTGTTTCTCTGTAAGGCAGTTTAGTAGCTTGTAAGTAAGCCACCTGTTGTAAGATAATCATAAGAGCATAATTTATCAAATTAATAAATCCTAACGTTTGCATTAATGCTCTTTTCAATAACAAACTACTATTAAAATAAGGGGTAATGAAACTCCCCAACTCTTCTGTTTGCGCAAACATTTTGTCTTAGAGGAAGTAGAAACCCTCCATACTTAAGGTGAGTACCAATGATTCATTGGTAGATTCCTTAGCGAGTTCTTCCTCAAGTACCTTTCTCCACTCGTCTCCTTTTTTTTCTTCCTAGACAAAGATTTTTGGCTCATCTTTTTCAATTATCTCCAACCATTTCTCTATTTCCTCTTTTTGGATGGAGACTTCCTCTCCTTCTACATCTATTGCCTCTATCATATTGTCCTCCTTCTCTACAACAACAATAGCTACCTCCTCATCTTCTTGGAATGTCATTTCATCCATGAAGCCAACCATCATATTTTCTTCACTCTGCTATGTGAATAAGCTCAAATAGTATTATGTGTTATGCTCATGATATTCATGTGAATAAATTATTTCTTTGAATTTACATCGTATGGTTTTAAGTTTGGCAAGGCATTTTATTATTTTATTTGTAATGTTTTCTTCCTCTTCTTCTTCATCTTCTAAGAGCACTTTTTCACTACTGAGGGTGATTGCCATTCTGCCTCTATAGGATCTATTTCAGTAATACTAGGCAAACTTCCTTACAATTTTTCAAATAATATCTCTACCAATTGGTTAACTCGATTCACCAATTTTTTTATACAAATCTCTATTTTTGATGCCTCATATTTGATTCTCAAATAAAATTGGTCATTGTTTCTTCCAAAGTTAGCTCATTAACTTGAGGTGCTTGGTGCTGTAAATATTTAGCTAGATTGTAGTCATTTCATCCATAAGCGTAAGCATTGCTCCACTGTGACTTGTAACTGTTCTCGTATAGTGCACCTTGAGTTTGATTGTACATACTTTGTTGCTTCCACATATAGGTTAGTTCTTGACATTCATGATTATAATTGTTACTCCCATAAATGTCACAACATAACATGGATAGCAGTTGAGCCTTCGAAAACACGTAAAGACACATCTTTCTCCTATATCGTGATGTTATGTATTGTGAAGACATATCGTAACTTCCATTAGAGTACTGTTTGCTCCATCCTTCCATTGTGAATTATGGTGATGACGATAAATCTCAATCCTTAAAATAAACCACAAACACACTCTCAAAGTAGAAAAGTTCAAAAGATGATTAAACGAATAAGCCAAGGATATAACTAGATACAATAAAATTAAATTAAATTAAATACAAAAAATAATGAGTAGAAAAATATCATTCAAGTGTTTCTAATATCACTATCCTTGGAAATGGCGTTAAAAACTTGATTGGATAATTTTATACAATATTAATTTACCATAAGTGCACGTTGTAGATGTAGTTAGCATAGGCAAGTATGAGTCGATCTCACGAAGATAATGAATATTATTAATTATCATTATCCTATTATCTAGTCTACAAATTGGATTTTAATTTTATAAAATAAAACTTAAACAATTAAAATAAATTAGGAAACAACATTGAGTAAAGAACAAAGAAATCACTTAGAAACAATCATTAGAGTCTAGGTAATGAATCCCTAAAACTATTAAATAATTAACCTTTTAATATGTAATTGTTTTATTGACTATTGGACCGTGAAAACTCCTATTGTATGCTAATAACTCACTTAAGACTACTAACAACTAATCTTAGAATTATCAACGAATATTATTCAAGCTAAAGGTACAAATATTGCTTTATCAATTTATGAATTATGCTATTAGGTTTGACCTTAATTCAGAGGATTTATTTTGACCTATCTCTAGGTTTGTAATCAACTCCTTTAAATTATAGTAGATCTATTCATACACAAGATTTTTCAATCTCTATGCTATGAAATTATATTATGAACTTATATTTTGGATCTGTTAAACTATATATTAAACACATAATGGAATCACAATAGATCAATTCAAAACAATTGCATTGAATAAAAAGAATCAAAACATATCGTATCCCAAATGGGGTTCATCACACCTAGACACTAATAAAGCGTTTAGTTACATATAATAGAAAATAAAATCAATCATAAACTAAAAGAAAAAGTGAATTGAAAACAAAGAGCTCATAATTCTAAATCTCCTTTTATCACATATTGAATGTTCTTGTAAGATAGAGGTTTGATGATGTATTCTACTAGATATGTCGATGATTTCTTCACATTTTCCAAATCTCTGGATCAATATCACCATTTTTGAATGATTTCTATATTTGGAATCGCCTCTGTATGTCTTTGAAAGTTTGCTCCCCTCATTTGCCTCCACTTACATATTTTTTAGTAATTTTTAGGATTTTTGAAAGATGTACAGTCTAATACCCAACCATGTACTTGATCTTGTATAACCCAAAATCTCCATAATTCACAATTCTATATGGGCTGAGATACTTACATGACTATAGATATAGTCATGTATCATTGCTTTAAATCTTCGTATTATGTCATGTTTTCATATGAATTCTTCTCCTTTTAGTCCATAAAGGCAATTATAACCTATAAATGTACTTTGAGCAAATTAAGTACCAAATATACAATAAAGGTATAAAATATCAAGCAAAAATGCATCAAATATGAGGTATAGAAATAGTCAAATATTCATATATCAGTATTCATCTAATCCAGGTACTACGAAGGGTTTAGTTCATGATAATATCTAAAAAAATATCCAAACTAAAGGAAAAGTTGAAAATCAAGGATATTATGGTTGAAATCTCTTCACTTTAAATTAATGAAAATATGCTCCAAAGGGATTCCTTTGGTTGTTTTTCTTTGGTGATATTATAGGCTATCATGGGGGTATTTTAGTTGGTTTGCCACTATTGGATGTTAGGGTGATCCCTCTATGCTCCATCTATAGCTGTAGGCTTTTCAACTCCCACTAAAACATAAACTTATCTTTGTTGATCCAACCTCCTCTAAATAATCCTCATTGCTCTCAATGTCTCAAGAGTGATAGGCACCATCTATTGCGCTACTGTCATCCTATGTAAATGCACCAATAGTCCCATGCCTCATATCAATATGATCACATATGGCCCCTATTCTGGTGTCGTAAGCCTGATGCTTGAAGAATCAGGCTGAGGAGGCAGAGGTATACCTAAGGTGGATGAAGACCTTCTCTATCATGCTGTAGAGATGAAACATGTCTACCTTCCACACCACTCTAATGTTGTTTCCTCTCTTGTTGATCACGTGACTAATCAATGTGTGTATGTATCTCACTGTAGAAGATATCAATTGCATTGCCTTGGACCTCACCGAAATGTATGAGTGCTCATAACTAATGTTCTACTATAATGCCTTCTCATTAAATCTTATTGGAAAGTGCACCAATAATGTGGCATACTCCTTGATATTGATGTTCTCCTTCGAGTACATTCCTATGCATAGTGTGTTGGCCCCCGAATTTCCTTTATTATTGAATTTAACATAGTTTGAATAAATTATAAGGATTTGATACAATAAATTTTTAGGAGTTAATTATTAGGTGTATTATTAGTAGGATTTATTTTATGGGTTAGCTGAATTAAAAGTGGTAAGAATACATAAAGGGCATTTTGGTATGTCACTTAAGCATTAAAGACATAAGGCAATAAATGAAAGGGCAAAATGGACTTTTTACACTCATTAAGGATAGAATAGGAGGAAAAGAAAGTGGTCTTGCATTTGAAGAAGAAAAAACATGAACGAAAGAAGAGAAAAAGAGAGAGTGTCGTAGTGAAGAGAGAAAGGAGAGAAAAGAAGGAAAAACAATTAGGGTTTCATCTTTTTTTGGTTTTTAAGAGAGATTTTGGGGTTGTGCAAGAAGGGAAAAAGAAAGAGGAAGATAAGAGCTTCCCTTTGAGCTAACAATCTTATTATTTGGTGAAGATTTAAGGTAAGTTTGATTTTAATCCTTTGAATTTTTGGAAGGATTTTGGTTCATGAAGCTTAGGAAATGCATTGGTAATTCTTGAGTCAATTTTAGTGAATATACTTTATAGGTTTTTTAATTTGCAACCCTATTGAATTGGGATTTTTGCCTATGTCAAGAGAATGAAGAAAGGCAAGAGGACTAAGAGGAGAGGCATATTTGAGCAAGTGTTAAGCAATGAAATTCAAGGTGGATTACATTTTTATAATTGAGTTAATAAGCCATTAATGTCTTTTTAGTAATGGAAATAAATGATTTCAACTATTTTATGAACGTGTATTTATTGTTCTCTAAATGCTTTGAGAAAGTACTATATGTTTTGTATATGTATTGTCTTGATGATTTATGGAAAGAATATAAAAGTGATTTTTAAAAAAGGATTATGTTTATGAAATCAAGTTTCGAAAAAGTGTCATTTTAGGCAACATGTTTATAAGATGTGAAATGCATGATTGTGTGAGTTTTTGGTGGTCCATTCTATTAAGTCAAGTGCATTTCAACTTTATTATAGGCTTCTCCTACCTACCTGCTAGTGGCATGGAGCTCCTTCATGGACTCCCCTCTATTCATGACTATGTAAGGCCACCATGTGAGATTGCGATAATATGTTCTGTTCACAGCTATGGAAGACCACTATGTTGGATTGTGAGAGCACGTTCTGTTCACGGCTACACAAGATCATTATATGGGAATGTGTTATTACATTATGTTTATGGACCTACCCAAACTATTTTGTTGTGTTTAAGTGTTTAGAATGTGTTGACAAATTTGATGAATGCATGATTAATGATGCCTATGAATTGTTTGATAAGTTGAGAATTTGGAAAATATGTGTTTCATGGATTTAATGTGAATTTTACAATGGAAATGAATATTTCAATGGTTTTTGTTTGTTTCTCGATTATAAAACTATCACCCACGAGCTTTTTAAGCTCAGCTCCATTCCGTCCCATCTTCAAGTGATGAGCAAGAGATCGAGTGATCGAGAGTCAAGGCATCACTCCAAAGTTGCATCTTTACGCATTTTATGTTAGTTTATGAGAATACAAGGCTTTAGCCACATTTCAAGTTTTATTCGCTCCTGTGTATTTCGTATTTTTGGGTTTTGAAACAATGATGTATTATGGCTTGAAATACCTATTAAAGCTTTGTAAAAATCTTGTCTTTTGATGCTAATGAAATATATTTCGTTTGGTAATGACATTCCAAGTTTGTACATTGCATTTTCAAGTTTTCATAGGGGAAAATTTTTTATTCTAACTTCAAGGGAAAATATGTATTAATCTAGGCTGAGATGAAGTTGTCTTTTAAAAGTTGTAGTTTATCTTTCTAATTTTCCAACAGTATAAAGTATGAAATTTTTGGATATCAAAGTTGAGAGATATGATCATTATAAGTAGTGATGCTGCATAGGATGTATATGCAGGATAGCTTCGGTCATGCTCGCACCATTATTACTCGTGATCGCACCTTTATCCTCGCGATCGCACCTTTATTCCTCGCGATCGAACTCGAAGAGTTTTCCAAATCTGAATATGTTTGATTATTTTGGCCATAACTTTGTCATTTGACCTCCAAATAACTTGATTCTTGAACCAATAGATTACTAACACATTTCTCTATCTCTCCAAAAAAATTGATAGCTTTTGGTGTTGATTTCAAAAAGATTGATGGAAAGAAAGTGAGGGAGTCGATTGGAAGAATATAAATTGGTTATTTCACTGAACATATTTCGGTATGTTAAACGTATCTTGATCTGTAGAGCTTCGAATGAGATGATTCTTATTTCAATATAAACTAGAGTCATAGAGCTACAATTGTTCTAAAGAAGCCCTTTTGAATTTCCACTGTCTGACTGGTGTGGGCTTCCCCCTTTTGGGATGCGTGTTCAAATGTCACTCAGGATGCTGAGCACGAGTCATGCGAGACCGGGGTGCCCAACACTTGCAAATGCAAGACATCATTTTTCCTCTTCCATTTGTACCCTTAATGAGTGTAAAAAGTCTATTTTGCCCTTTCATTTATTGCCTTATGTATTTAATGCTTAAGTGACATACCAAAAATCCCCTTTATGCATTCCTACCACTTTTAATTCAACTAACCCATTAAATAAATCCTACTAAAAATAGATGTAATAATTAACTCCCAAAAATTTATTCTATCAAAACCTCATAATTTATTCAAACCATGCTAAATTCAATAATAGAGTAGCTGGAATCAGGTCAATGGAAAACTCAATTTCTCTCACTAGTGACAAACCATGTAAATATTCTAGAAACACGTTCAAAAATTTTCTCACAATTGAAAAATCTTCTAACTTTCCTTCATTCACATCCATGTCCATAACATATGCCAAGAAGGCTTCATACCCTTTTCTCATCATCCTGTCAGCTAACAAAGTTGAAACAATTCTTAGTGAAGGAGTTCTCCTATCTCCTCTGAAAATCACCTTCTCACAATTGCCCATATCAAATTCTACCTCCTTAAGGCTACAGTCTAACTTTGCATGATATTTCTCCATGGTATCCAATTCACACCACGTAATGTCATGCTTGCAAAAACAAATGAATGCAACTAGAATCAATCAGTAAATATACTTCTGAATTAAATAACTGAGCTATACTCATTACCATTTCAGATGCGGCGGTAGCTTCCTTTCTGGTCATAGCAAATACCCTTTTCTGTGCCCAACCTCTTAGCCTTCCTGGAGAAATAACCTTCCTTGCTACTCCAGAAGTACCCACCTCAGTGACTGGCCTGGGTCCCACTATTTTTGTTTTCTTTAGGGCTTGTAACTGCGACCATTCTTGCCTTGGTGCTTGGGGATATTCCCTGACCATATGTCCCTTCTCTCCATATAAAAAATGTGCTCTAAGTAACTTGAAGCACTCTCCTCTATGAAACTTATCACAATGCTCACATTGGGGGTTCGTGTACCTACTCCTCTCCTTCCCTCTGTTGCCCCTTGCAGTTGAGGCTTGCACTGAAACTATCTTTGCTTGCTAGCTTTTAGTAGAGCCACTAATCCCACTTCACTCTGGGTATGGAAACTCCTAGTAGTCCTCTCAGGCATTGAAATACTCATTCCCTTCTTTGAAGATTATTCTCGACTCTTCCTCTTCTTACTCACTTCATACTTTATATTCTTCAGTTTCTCATAAACTAACATAAAATACAAAAAGATGCAACTTTGGAGTTATGCCTCGACTCTCAGTCATTCGATCTCTTGCTCATCACCTGAAGATGAGACAGAATGGGGGTGAGCTTAAAAAGTTTGTGGATAACAGTTTTATAATCGAGAAATAAGTAAAAATCATTGAAATATTCATTTCCATTGTAAAATTCACATTGAATTCATGAAACATATATTTCTCAAATTCTCAACTTATCAAACAATTCATAAGCATCATAAATCATGCATTCATCAAATTTGACAACACATTCCAAACACATAAGCACATCAAAATGGTTTGGGTAGGTCTATAAACAGAACATACTAACACATTCCCACATAATGGTCTTGTGTAGCTGTGAACAGAACGTACTATCATAATCCCACATAGTGGTCTTGTATAGCTATGAATAGAATGTATTATCGCAATCCCACATAGTGGTCTTGCGTAGTCATAAATAGAGGAGAGTCCATGAAAGATCTTCATGCCACTAGCAGGCAGGTGGGAGAAGCCTTTAATAGAGTTGAAATGTAGTTGACTTAATAGAATGGACCACTACAAACCCACATAATCATGCATTTCACATCTTGTAAACATGTTGCCCAAAATGGTACTTTTTTGAAACTTTATTTCACAAACATAATTCCTTTTCAAAAATCATTTTCATATTCTTTCCATAAATCATTAACACAATACATATACAAAACATATAGCACTTTCTCAAAGCATTTAAAGAACAATAAATGCACATTCATAAAATAGTTGAAATCATTTATTTCCATTACTAAAAAAACATTAATGGTTTATTAACTCAATTATAAAAATGTAACCCACCTTGAATTTTCTTGCTCAACACTTGCTCAAAGATGCCTCTCCTCTTACCTTTCTTGATTCCCTTTATATAGGCAAAAATCTCAATTCAATAGGGTTGCAAATTGAAAACCCATTAAGTACATTCATGAAAATTGATTCAAGGGTACTAAAACTCATGTGTTTCCTAAGCTTCATGAACCAAAACTCTTCCAAAAATCCAAATGATTAAAATCAAATTTACCTTGAATCGTCATCAAATAATAATATTTTTGGCCCAAAGGGAAGCTCTTCTCTTCCTCTTTCTGTTTTCCTTCTTGCACAACCTCAAAATCTTTCTTAAAAACTAAAAAAAGATGAAACCTTAATTGTTTTTCCTTCTTTTCTCTCCTTTCTCTATTCTCTACGACACTCTCTTTTTCTCTTCTTTCATTCACGTATTTGCTTCTTCAAATGCAAGACCACTTTCTTTTCTTCATATTCCACCCTTAACGAGTGTAAAAAGTCCATTTTGGCCTTTCATTTATTGCCTTACGTCTTTAATGCTTAAGTGGCATACCAAAAATGCCCTTTATGCATTCTTACAACTTTTAATTCAACTAGCCTATAAAATAAATCCTACTAACAATAGACATAATAATTAACTCCCAAAAACTTATTCTATCAAAACATCATAATTTATTCAAACCATGCTAAATTCAATAATAAAGGAAATTTGGGGGCCAACATAGTGAACCACGACAAACAAGCACCATAAAATAATCCCACAATCAATTTGCAAAAACATAAATAAATCCAATAAACTATGAATTAACGAATAACTATCAAAATATAATAGCATTAACAACCCTAAACCATCCAAATTACTCAACAATACTCCCTAATATTAATTAACTATAGAAATTACACTTAATTTATCTAAACACCATAACTAAATCAAATAAACCAAAATAATGTAAAATTGCAAAGATTTTGCAATTAACAAGTACAAAATCATAATAAAAATTAAAAATATGAAAAACATAAAAATTCATATAAAATAAATTTATAGCCCCGAGGATTCAAATAGCAAGAATAAACTCAAAATAGCACAAAAAACATTAAAAATTTGAATTCAATCATGCTAAATAGACAAAGAATATCAACTAAACCCCTAAAAGCTTTCCAATTACATAGGTTGCATTTCTATGCCTAATTTCGTAAAAAACCATTCAACAACATAAGAATAATTGAAATAAAGCATAAAATAAACCTTAAATCTATGAAATTTCAAGGGAAAATAGTTAACATATGGTTTTTGTACACCACTGAGGTGGAGGATCATCCTCCAACTAAGAAAGAATATCAATTAAGCCCCTAAAACCTTTCCAATTACATGGGTCGTTCAAAACAACTCCATAATACCAAAAACATGCATTTCTACACCTAATTCCCTTAAAAACCATTCAACAACATAAGAACAATTGAGATAAAGCATAAAATAATCCTTAAATCTACGAAATTTCAAGGGAAATAGTTAGGATGTGGTTTTTGTACACCACTGAGGTGGAGGATAATCGTCCAACTAAGAAAAGTGAGAGAGAAAATAAAAAATGGAATTTTGAGTAAAGCGTGATGCTCATATATTACCCCTAATTTAAAATAACATAGGCATGTTATGTTATAACATAGGCATATATCTCAAACATTTTATGATAGAGTGTAAGATAGTATAAAATATTGGCCTGTAACTAGGTTGTGTTAAAACAAAAACAAGAAGATAAATTACAAGGGTATGATGGGACTTAACCTAGTTACATTAACAACAGATTTAAGAAACTTGAAATCCACAAGGCCACTAACACCTATTATGTAAATTTTAGGAAATACAAAGAAAAAGGAAACATAATTAACAGAAAAGGGTCACTTATACGTGTGTTGGTGGTTGTATTTCTTACTATTTCTCAAACACTTACCTAGTTTTAATAACATGTGCATGATAATAGGTGTATAAGTGAATCATAGTGATTTTTCAATAACACAATTGCTAACACAGGTATGTTGATGACCATGTTTCTTACTGTAACTTTATAACACTTCTTCTCTTGGTGGAACATGGCCATGTCTCTAATCAAAATGAGCATGTAGCTTAACACAATCATCAGCACGAGTGTGTTACTCTCTATAACTTTTTAACTTAGCTAATTTTCCACTTACTTTCACACCTATAAATTAAAACACATAATCAAAACATAAAATATGAAAATAGCACATATATAACCATATCCAAACAAAAATATATACTAAACCACAAATTTTAAAAAATAAAAGTTAAAATGCAGAAACTAAAACCAAAAAATCTAGAATAAAACTAATTGAAATGAAAATTTCAAATTTAAAAGCTTAGGTTGGCTTCCAATAAGTGCTTGTTTAAACTCATTAGCTTGATGTTCCCACTTCAATTTACTCAATAATATCAGAGGCTAAACTCCTTTCTTTCTGTTAAATATAATCTAACGAGTCATTACTTATAATTTCTTAAACAACATTTGCTACTACAAAGTCAACCATATTAAGAAAGTAACTTATGTCATCATGTTCAAGAGAATGTCTCAAAGCCATAGATATTTTGAAAGTAATCTCTTTATCTCTCACTCTCAACATTAGTTTATTGTCACTTACATTAATTATTATCTTTATTGTGGCAAAAAATGGATGACCTAATATATGAGATACTTCATTGTCCTTATCCATATCTAATATGAAAAAACATATAGGAGTCTGATTTTGTTGCTTTAACTAATACATCTTCTATGATGCCTCTAGGGTACTTCATTGACCTATTGACTAACTGTATGGTCATCCTTGTTGGTTTTGGTTCTCCTAATCCTAGTCTCTTAAATAACTTATAGGGTATCAAGTTAGTCGTAGGCCCTAAATTAACTAAAACATTTTCAATTGATAAACTAACAATTAAGAAAGGGATAATGACAAGCATCGCTAAGTGTCAATTCCTTTAATTTCATTTTGTTTGATAACAGCTCCTTCAAAAATTTGGCATACTTTGTTATCTACAAAAGAGCCTCAATAAAAAATAAGTTAATCTGCAATTGTTTAAAGAGATCTAAGAACTTAACAAACTATTTATCATGTGATTCTTCTTTAGTTTTGTTAGATATGGGATAGAAGGCTTGAACTCTTTAGACTAACTTGGATTACTCACCATTTTTATCTCCGTTCTTATCCTTTTTCTTTGCCTTAATCTTCTCCTCCTCATCTTGTTTCTTTTTCACACTTAGCTTTTTTCCACATCTAAAAGTGACTGCCTTCACATGCTTCTTCGAGTTTATCTCAATATTTTGAGGAAGCCCCCTTATGGTCTCTTAAAGATCATTTTAACAACATTTCCTGTTTGATTTTCCAAGTTGGTGATAAAATCCTCCTGGTTCCTTAATGAAGTTTTAGTTACTTGGAGCCAAATTTTAGATTCCTAAATAAAATTTAGTTATGATATCTTTTAGGCTAGGCTTCCTCTCTTGCAAAAGATGTTGTTAATGAAATCTAGGTGGAGGGTTATGTCTTTGTTTCCCTTGATTCTCCTAATAAAAATTCAGGTGATTCCTCCATCTTAGTGTTATTGTATAGATTATTTTGCGATTAAGGTGCATTACTTTTGTACTCAATATATTTGTCTAGTTTTATTGTAGACTTAATAACTTAAGAATTTTGGCCTATATGCCCTTTTTCACATAACTCACACCACATCATTTCAGCTATTTATTTTGCAATTGATAATCTAACCATCATATTACTAAAAGCGTATACCTTAATAGCTAAAGTTCTAATCACATTACATCAACAACTTTAACTTATTTATTAGGTTTAGTTCTTGTTGAATTCCACCAATAGCTATTCATAACCATCTCTTAATCAACTCTTAGGCAACTTCAAATGTCTTACTATTTAGGGTTCCTCCATCATGGGGTTCATCTAATTCAAGTACCATAAAGGGTAACTAATCAAAATATCCAACAAGATATCAAAACTAAAGGAAAAGTTGAAAATCAAGGATAACATGATTGAGATCCCTAAAATCCTCAAAAACTTTACCCCCAAATCACTAAAAAAAAAGTATACATTCTGCGACGTTTGAGTGGAAGACGTCGTAGAAAAGTATGACCTTTCTCGACGTTTAAAAAATGTCAGAAAAAGTATGACTATTTATCGACGTTGTTATCAGACGACGTGAAATTGAAGAATTATATGAGACGTTTAATTATTAAAACGTGGGCAAAGAATTATGTCGACGTTGTTGTGAAGTAAACATCGTGGAAGTGTTGGGGAAAAAAATAAAACTCATCGATTAATCAGTTTTGTTTTCAACGCACTCCTTTGTTTTCATTCTCCCACTCCTCCCTATATTTATCCTACTCTCTGCACTCGTCGCCGCCCCACCTGAAAAAAAAAACTCAACGTCGCCGCCCCACCCGTCGTCAACAGCAAACATTCCCTTTCCCTTTTCCTTCAACGTTAGGTTATATATATATCTAGCTGCCCTCTTTCCCTTTTCCTTCAACCGCTGTCGACAAATCTCCCGCTCAAATCGGGCGTCCTCTGCGGTGATTGTCGGAATCCTAAGGTACACCCCAATGGCATGCATTATCTTTATCGTAAATAATTTGCAAAACTTGGAGTCTGTTTCTGGTGGGTCAACCTCTTTCTGCTCTACTACTGTCTAAGTTACTATTCAATGATGTTGATATAGGTGAATGGGTATTATCTCAAGGATTAGGGAAATAATAGTTTCTTAAAATGCTGAGATGGAAAGAGTGAGTCAATGAAATAAAGATGGAACCTTGAGTTCTAAACTCAGTTACTGATAACGAACAGGGAAATGCGTGTTTAGATTCTGTAGTTCTATTATTAGATGAATTCCTTATTGTAATGTTTCAAACATTTCTAAATTCACCTGTATGTAATAATGTACGCAACATAAATTCACCTATTGAGTTTTTCTTTCTCTTTAATGCTTTGTTTACCTTTATGATTTCTTTCATGGGATTGTTCAGTCGTGGATTCAATTATCTGTTATGTGATTTTGTATCTGATGGTTTTGGTACGTTCTTGGTTGTATCATGTCGTATGTTACTGATCATGGGTTTCTATTTAATTCGGTTCATATTAGTAAAGATGAGGATTGGGATTGGTTTAGGAAGCAAGGGTGATGGAGTATTGATCATACTGTATAACTTTTACTGATAAGAAAGAGTTTACTCTTTTGGTTAAGAGTTAACTTGAAATGTTTCCCTTCTGATCACACAAATAAGCATGCTTTTCTTTTGTTCTTCCTATCCTTTGATCAGTAACATTCGTGTATGCATATCTTGTTAAATTCTCGGTAGATGTTTGATTGTTGATGCCACAATTATACTGATAACATTATTTTGTTTTATTGATCCTACTATTATCCCTTTTTACTGATTCTAGGTAATATGTATTAGTAAATTGTGTAAAACTGAATACCTATTTCTCGATCTTCATGCGCTAGTATTCTTTTATACAACGCTTGATATAATTTCTCTTTACATAATGTGATTGAAGTTTAGCTATTAAAATTGTAGGTGGATGTGGTTCAATTTTATAATCATTGACTGAGGGCATTGCACGTTTGTTGCTTTTTGTATACTTTCAATTTTCAATCCTTGCATGTTTACTTAGGTTTCATTTTAAAGTAATCATCCTGCCACAACACATCAAGCACATGAAGAGGTTTTTCTTTGACATTCTTTTATATCCGAATCTCATGTCTTCCATAGATGGAACACCGAGTTGACCGTGAATATTTATGATATTTTGGTTTGATGTTCAAATTTGGTATAAATCAAAGCTTAATTCATTGATTAAACCAAATTTCAATTATTTGATGTGAGCAAATTGAATTGGTCTCCCATTTCACATTGAGCATTCAACATTGAAGAGGAGAGTCATAGGGTAAGTACTTGGAATTTCTCTTGTTATGTGTAAAATTGACTATGGGTTAAGCACGTGCAATTTCTATGTTTATATTGCTCAACAACTTTATGTTCTCATTGCCTTTGCATTTATGTGAGTATTGTTCTTCGTTGTTAAAATATATTTCTATTATATAATATGATTATATTCTGCGTATGGAGTGAGCAGAGAATGTCATGGCGGATAATGTCATTGAAGTAATCTTGGAGTGTTCATTTGACATCATTCCCTTCTTATTTGTACACATATCTACTACTATAAAATATACATTATTTCCCTACTTTAGAGATTTGAGCTTTTGGAAGCCTAATTTCCTTTTCTCTTTTTCCTTTTCTCTATGTTTGTCTACCTTATTTCTTTATTGCCTACCTCTCCTTTTACGATAGGTTCTTTAGCCCTTACTTCATTTTCCTTTTCATCCAAATGTTTGCCCTAAATCTTTACTTGATAACTTCATTATTTCTTTGCATACTACTCCCAGTTATTATGTTTAATATCTTATTTTTTAATAGCTCTAAATTCTAACTTTTCTAGTAGAAGTCCTTGCCCTCCCTTCTTTCTCCTCTTAGTTTCCCTCCAATTATGCCTAACTAGCTCGCTTTCATTTATTTGACTCTTTTGTTTTTCTTGACCTATAAAGCACCTTATCCTCTTACCTTTGCTAATATAAAACTTAACTTTTATAATAAATCTTAGAATATTGTATTAGTGATGTTGGTTTCCACAACATCTACTCACTAAATTTCATACCTTCACAAGTTAAAGTGTTGAATTTATAATCTCCCAATTTTTAAATTGTCGATAAAGGAGCCTTCATGCTTAAAAATTACTTGTAGATATCTTGCTAGAATAAAACTAATAGTATTTGGAATTAATTTAGTCTCTAAGATGTTCTTATTAATGACAACAATGTACTTTTGTTAAACTTCAAATCTAATGAAGGTTTAAATTCTATTTTAGAATTGGTTCATGAAACAATAATGAGAGGTTCTCTTCTTAAAAAATTGAAAGTTGGTTTCATTCTAGTAAACAATTGCCTCTGCCCTAATTTGGACAAATTTCCACAATATGTTTTTAGAATATTAGAATATGATGGACTAAACCATATTGCTATCTAAATGGGTAAATATTTTTACTTAGATGAGATAATGGTTAAAATGAAAAGAATTAACTATAAAAATGTTTTTGTTGGTTAACTCAAATACTAGTCTCCATTACATATGCTTTCAAATACTAGTCTCCATTACATATGCCTAAACTTCTCTAACTATCATTTTAGTTCTACTTATAAACATACATTGATTATCTTCTATTAATTCGTTTTTTCAAACTTTCATTTTTTTTTCACCAATTTGCATCTCTTAATAAGCAATTTCATCATTTATCTCCTCACATTCATATTTTGTAATTTGCAAGCTCTCATTATTAGGAAGTAACTGTGTCCTATGAAGATCCATTTTTCCTTTTAGATTTCAAAGATTTCTCCCTCTCCTATATACTTTGCAACCTAGAATCGATGTCCTTCTTCTTCTCCTTCACTCTCTTTGACTTCCTCTAATTTTTGTTCCCTATGTAGGACTTTGGCTTCGCACTACTTCATTACTTCTGCCTTGCTTTTTGGTTCTTCATTGAGGTGCTTCTTTTTACCTTCTAATTATAACTCAAATTCCTTTGTTTTAGCCTCCAGAAGAGGTATTTCAAAATTATAACTCAAATTCTAATGTAATGGAGATGAAACGTTAAATAGGGTATTTTGAAATTAAATAGGAAATGAGTATTTGAGTAATAGGTATTTGGGTATTTGAGTTAATAGGTATGCTTATGGGTTGTTCATATTAGGTTATAGGTATGTTTAGTTTGCAATCTTTTTTTTCCACATAGACACTTGCATGTTATAGACAACAAAGTTTTTTTTTCAAAATTGGTAATTTACTATTGGAGTTAACATTTTGAATTGAGTTGTTAAGGTCATAAAAGGTTAGCTATTTAATTGAAAATTTTAAAATTTTGAGCACTAAATTGAAAAAGTCCCAAAAGTTTGTGCATTTTAGAATTTGTTATCCTTTAATCCTATTAATTGTAGGTTATATTTTAATATTGAGTATTGTTTTAGTGATTATGATAATAACCTTGAAACTAAGTCTAGTTTCAAATATGTTGAAACTATGTTGGTATCATAGTTTTCTATTCCTTACAGTTCAAATATGTTGGATTTTTAAAATGCCATCATAGCTTGTAATCTTAAAGACTTTAAATTTCCCAATTCCTTATACACTTGGAGTAATAAGCAAATTGGTTCTTGCTTCACTCAAAGAAAGCTTGATAAGTCTAATTTATAATCTTTATTGGTTTCATTCATTCCCTTCCTCTTCAGCTCTCTTTACTCTGTTTAAGATACCATTATTTCATCATTAACCACCCTCTTTTTAAAAATACTATCCAAAAAACTTAGTTTATTCCCTTCTACAAACATCTTATGTCTATCAAAGTAAGGCATAAAAGATTATGTGATAAGAGATCTAAAACTCTCAAGTTCTCTTAAATAAATAATATTAATACCTTTATAAGCTTATCCAAATCTGACGTCCATATAATTCAACCATGTTATGCAGTGGCAATATCATTTGTATGTGGAATTTTGTTATCTGTCTATCCATTGGTAGTTTCCTTCTTGAGATTACAATATTTTGTAATGTTTGTTTCATTGCTATAGCTCATAATCAGTTGGTGTTTTTGCAGAACTACAGACTGACCCTCTTAAGGATTCCAGAGGAAAAATCTTGAAGTAAATTGAGTTCCCTAACATATTTCCTGCAGAAGTTGTGGATTTGGTATGAAAATTCTGCATTTTTTATTATGCAATTCCAATGACTTGTACTCTTCTCTTGTGTGGCAAAATGCTTGGTTTTGTTGTAGTGTAAACTTTACTATTATGTGAATACTATTAACTTTTACTCAGCATCATAAGGAATAAGTGTGATATAATGAGATTATTGGTCACCCTTTGAACAAAAAGGTTTAAAATCCTTAGAAGTTAAGGTTTGAACATAATAGACATGTTTGATAAGTTTAATTAAATGGTGCAAATTATTTTGGCTGTGGAACTATAAAACATGATTGAGGATGCGGGGTTGATGAATTTGATCTTGTTTTTGTGAGGTTGTGTACAACCAACATCCATTCTTTTCAAATTATGTCATAATTTGAAAAGAATGGATGTTTGTTGTATAGGATAACTCGAATGGGATTAGATTATATGTGAGTAAAGTAAACAAGACAACATTTGTAGTCTAATAACTTATTGCCATAACCTTTTCAATAGTAGCTATTACGTGCAATAAGTATATACAATCATGCAAGACCACATTATTAGTCCAAGTTGTTCATAATGTGTTTTATGTGTAAATTGAATTCTCACTGACATAAGATAATGTTGTCATTTTTATGTTAAATTAATAGGTAGTTTCTGGTCAATGGATAAAAGTTGGATGAACAGTGTTAGGGTTTCCCGTGAATACATTGATGGAGTGAAAGCATTTATGAAATTTGTGGTGGAAAAAAAGGAAGAGATTGTGAAATTTCATGCAATTGTAGTCGTTGCATGAATGCTTATATGAGGTCCCAAATGAATGTTTGTGAGCATTTAATGAGATTCAGCATGGACCAATCATACACTTGTTGGGTTTTACACGATGAAAAGCCAGAATATAGATTTATGTCTAGGGTAGAAAGGCTTGATAATGCAAATGTAGACATTGATGGGATGGGGAATGATATTAATGAGGGTGATGGTGATGAGGAGGATGATGACATGCAAGATTTGCTTCATGATATGGGTACCTTCGTAAATGATTGTCCAATTGATGAGGATGGAAGGAGTCATCCTAAAGGCGTCGAAGATTTTATAGGGCCAGGCTTTCATGAATTGTTGAGTAAAGCAACTGAAGAGTTGTACCCTGGATGTACAAACTTTTCAAAGTTGTCGTTTTTAATAAAGTTGCTTCACTTAAAAGTATACAACAAGTGGAGCAATAAGTCATTGACATGTTACTTGGTCATTGAAGGATGTATTACCTAATTGTGAAACTTTGTCAAAGTCCTATTATGAAGCAAATCAATTTCTACGGAGCCTAGGTTTGGGTTATGTGTCGATACATGCATGTAAGTACGATTGTTCCCTGTTTTGGAAAGAGTATGGGGACTTGCAAAGTTGTGCCAAGTGTGGAACATCAAGATGGAGAATTAATGATGGCAAGGGTAAAAAGATACCATGGAAAGTGTTGAGGTATTTTCCATTAAAGTCCAGACTGCAACGATTATTCATGTCAAGTAAGACCGCTAAACAAATGACTTGGCATAATGATAGGCCTAAAGGTGACGGAAATACCATGATTCATCCTTTTGATGGAGAAGCTTGGAAGAGCTTTGATGAGCTATATCCTGACTTTGCTAGAGAGCCACGTAATGTCAGACTAGGCTTAGCAATAGATGGATTCAATCCACATGACAATATGTCACTTTCATATAGCGTGTGGCCTGTTGTTCTTTTAGCATACAATTTACCCCCATGGATGTGTATGGATGAGTCATTTTTTATGTTATCGTTGGCTATTCTAGGTCCGAAAGCTGTTGGTCGAGACATTGATGTCTATATGAGACCACTAGTGGATGAGTTAAGTGAGTTATAGGGAGATGGTTTTGATGTTTTTGATGCCTTAAAGGGCAAAAATTTCCAAATGCATGCGGCTTTATTGTGGACTATCAATGACTTTCCAGCCTATGGTACTATTTCTGGGTGGAGCACAAAAGGATATAAGGCATGCCCTGTTTGTAACACGCACACTCCATCTTGTAAGTTAAGAAGTAAGATTGGTTACTTAGGACATCGTCGTTTTCTTCCGTACGATCATCCATGGAGAAGAAGCAAGAAGTTTGATGGCAAGAGTGATCATCGAACTATACCTAACTTACCAGATGGAGATGCTGTGGTTGATCAATTATGTCATGTGGAGAATATATCTTATGGAAAGCACCCCAGGAATAAGAGGAGAAGGAGATTGGAAGGGGAGTTGAATTGGAATAAAAAAAGCATTCTTTTTGATCTACCATATTGGCATAAGTTAAGATTAAGACATAACCTTGATGTCATGAATATAGAAAAGAATATTTGTGACAATATTCTTGGTACGTTGATGAATGTTGAAGGTAAAACCAAGGATACAATCAAGGCTCGGCTTGATTTGGAAGATATGAATATTCGGAAAGAATTACACTTGATAAGGGCTGCTGATGGAACTATTGTGGGAAAACCTCCAGCATGTTATACAATGTCTTTGGATGAGAAGAAGAAGTTTTGTGAGTTTGTCAAGCAGGTGAAGTTTCCAGATGGGTACGCATCGAATATATCTAGATGTGTTAATGTGGATGAAAGGAAGATTAGTGGGCTTAAGTCGCATGATTGTCATATATTATTACAAAGCATTCTTCCTTTAGGGAGACGTGGCATTTTGAACAAAGATGTGACAGGTGTTTTACTGGAGTTGGGGAACTTCTTTCGCAAAATTTGTAGACGAAGTTTGAACAAGGATGACATTCAAACTATGTGTGAGGAGATTATTTTAATCTTGTGCAAACTTGAAATGATATACCCACCGACATTCTTTGATGTTATGGTACATTTGGCTATTCATTTGCCAAATGAAGCCTTACTTGGTGGACCAGTTGCGTATAGATGGATGTATCCAATTGAGAGGTATTCTTTAAATTTATCGTATTACTCTTGAAAGTCAACTAAATAGTGGCCTATCTAATTATGCTGAATCATTTGTGAAGATTCCTAGGTACACTGAAGGGATTTGTCAGAAATAAAGCACGTCCAGAAGGGTCAATTGCTGAAGTATATGTTGTTAAAGAGTGCACGACATTCTGCTCAATGTATCTAAAAGGAATTAAAACCAACTTCAACGTGCCAAACCGTTTCAATGATATCGTTGATGGTAGTGACATTTCAGTGTTCTGCCAACAATGTAAGCCAATTGGGTCTGGCAAAATAATTGCGCTTCCTACAAAAGAGCTAGAGATTGCACATTGGTATGTGCTTATGAATTGTCATGAGATTAGTTAGTTTCTGAGTAAGTTTTGCTAAGCTGTTAAAGTAAGATATGGAATGAATTGAGATAATTCATGGAAATTAATATAGTGGGTTTTTCAATGATCCATAGTGAGCACATGGATGAGTTGAGGCGACAAAGTCCATTATATGTTGACAGGAGACATAAAGAACAATTTCCTTCGTGGTTTAGGCATCGGGTGAGAATAAGGTTTGAACGTGGTGTTCATTACTGATTATTTATTATAAACTAATGTTCCTTTCTTGTTATAGATGATGACATTAGCTAGCTTTGATGAAGGGAAAAACTTCGAGTCTTTGTATGCATTAGCATGTGGACCTTATAGTTTGGTGCAGACGTATACAGTTTGCAATACTAATG
Organism: Erythroxylum novogranatense; assembly: GCA_029891385.1. Lineage (NCBI taxonomy): Eukaryota > Viridiplantae > Streptophyta > Magnoliopsida > Malpighiales > Erythroxylaceae > Erythroxylum > Erythroxylum novogranatense. The sequence goes on along the minus strand of CM057226.1, from coordinate 52,468,630 downwards.
GAATGCGATTTTGCACTGAAGCCCGTGATTTGCGAAGGATTACACAAAATTGTGGCGTTGCAGTGTTAGGAAATTATGGGGAAGACAATATAACATTTTATGGGATGCTGACAGATATTATAAAGCTAGAATATATTAGGGGTAAAAGTGTTGTGCTTTTCAAATGCAAATGGTACGATCTTGGAAGTTCAAATATGAGGGTCAATGGCATTGTGAAAAGCATCAAGTTAGTAAGTTTTGGTTCAAGGATGACCCATTTATTTTGGCAAACCAAGCAAAGCAAGTTTTTTTGGTGGAAGATTTGGTACTCGGTTCAAATTGGCGGATTGTGCAAGAATGTGAAGTTAGACGTGCGTATGATATCCCTTCGCATGGTAATGAAAAAGGTTCAGATGACGTTGAAGAGTCTAATTCAGTTCTAGTCGAAGTCGAGGAATGTTCCTTAGAGTTTTTAGATAGAACTGATATTGCATTTGATGTAATAAATAACGTTGTATTTAATTCCGAGCAATATTTAGATGACGATTTGGATGACTTAGAGATAAGTAGTAGTGACAATGAATGTGATATTGTATTCCAAGATTAGACTGACGACGATGATGAATAATTTTTTATAATTTGATTCCGGCTTTTTGGTTTGCTATTGCTTTGCTATGAAAGTAGTTGGATTGTTAATTTCCGTCCTTTGAAAAGATGATACTGTTGCTTAGCAATAATATTGCTTCCTAACATTTATCATTTCTATACCAATGCCATGTAAACATGACCAACTTGGTGTTTGAGATATATAATGCACACTAATTACTTGTATTCACTAACTTCTTGTATCTACTGAAAAATAAGAGCCTTCTAGGATTCTTTTGACATGGTTAAGAATACTTGTCAATGTGGTTATCAATATGCTTACCTTGAAATTCCTTCAACTTACCATCTGCATACTCATCAATAGCATCAACCATGTAGAGCACTTCATAATCCTTATGTTAATATAGCTGTACTTGTTTATGTAAATGTCTAAACGTATCTTCAGTTATTGATGTAAATGTTATTGTTACATTTCAGATATTGTGGACTAAGACATCAACAGCTCCTGCAGTTGTCCCTTTTTTTTCCTATGGTGCAATATCTAGAGGTATTTATGTTGCTTTAGCATATGGGTAGCCTTTCTTGGCATAAATTGCATTTATTGATTAAATTTAGGAAAGGTAACCTATCCAAGGTTGGAGTTAATCCATGAACATCGACCTCTTAGAGACACAACTTGAATTGCTTTAATGTCAATTCCATAAGTTAATGTCAATTGCTTTAATGTCAATATGATGCAAGTGTTTGTATTTGATATTAACATTTCATGGTACATATGGTAGACAATATGTTCTTCATAATTAGCCTAGGATTTTAGTCTTTCAAACAGATTGCAATGCCATGTCTTTATATGCAGCATCCATGTCCTATAATGAATGACTTCTTGTTGTCTTTGATTGATTGTTTGTTTAAACTGAATTTGATTGACTGCTTGTTTAAACTGAATGTTGATTTGTTGTTGATGGACTTTTTGCTGTGTCATTACTTTGAAGACACTAGGCTTTTAGTCTTCCAAACAGATTGCAATGTCATGTCTTCATAAGACTTTGCATTTGTGTTTTTGAAGACTTTCCATCTGTCCTCCCCTTGCACTTTGACTAAATATGGTACTGATTGAGAGTTGGCTTAAATGCAAATGTTTGTGTGATGGAATTTTAAGTATGTCCAAGTTCGATTTTTAAGTTCTTTTCATTCATCATTGTTATTTTTCAGTTTAAACTAGTTTGACACTTGATATTAGTATCTTCTTACTTTGCTATAAATTGAACAAGAACAAACTGGATTTCATTTGTCTATCATTTGCATCTTTTAGATCATTGAAAACTTGAAAAGTAGTTATCTTGGTGAGACTGTAGGACTTTCGTGATTACTATCTTTTAGATTTTTAGTTAACCATTCAACTCTACGTGCATTGTTCTGAAAGAAAAGTGCAACCCTATTTATTTATTTTTCAATATGAGAACTTAGAATTGAAACACAGAAACATTTTCTTATTTGTCTTTTGGGTTTGAAGGGAGGATCCCTTTAGGACAGTCAGTTCATCTCACAGTCAGTTTAAGTGAAAATAAATGCTCCTTTTATCTCATGATCTTCTACTTTCCCCTGGCCTTTTCTTTGCATCCTAATATTTTAAATTGCAACCATGCTATATCAAGAAAGCAACACATCTTAATATTTAGCACATGCATGTATTCATTTGGATGAGGGGTTCATTTTTCTGGTAGTAGATCACAATCCTCTAGAAAGTAGATATACATTTTCAGTTGATAGATATACATTTTCAGTTGACATTTTCAATGACACCTAAAGCAGATAGGACTTGACTGTGAACTTGTTTTCTAGTCATCAAAAAATTCAAGTTAAATTTAAACTATTCAATTTAATATATAAATTCAGGTGAATTTTTATTCCTTTGAGAAATAATTAGATAAACTAGACAGCAGTTAGAAAGAGAGTAGTTAGAAATACCCATAACCCTAGTTAGAAAGATCATAACCTTCAATTAACCAACTAATAGCTAAATTATAACTATATAAGCACTAATTTAATCCTAGGAAGCAATAATAACCCTCTCAAACATCTTACTTAGGTATATTTATTAAAGACATAGTTGAAGCTTTAGGTACTAATAATGTTAAATCTCAACAAGAGAGTAGCACTAGTGCTTAGAGTTTATATAGTCAAATGGGTCAAATGGATATAAAATTCTAGTAAGTAAATTATTGGAGGAATTGTGTACAGTGAAAAGGAAGTCATGGCTTTGGGTTATGTGAGAAGATTAAGAAAGATTCATATTGCAATAACTCTACAGCAATAAGAAAGATGAATTTTGGGTTTCCTTTAGGAACTTTTGCATACATATCATAAAGATTTCATGATGATTTTACCATTCATGGAGATTCATTTGATTGTCATTTACATAATCTAATACTTGTGTTAGAATATCATACTTTTGACTGAATTTATTCCCTACTTACTTTCTTCCATTTATACGCAAGTAGTAATTCTTAATAACCTAATTCTTCTTATGTTGCTATTTACATGGGAATTCATGATAGCCAATGTATTTGGCCTTTAAAATTTGAACAAGTCTATTAGTGCATCTATACTCCATTGAAGTCTGTTGCCTAAATTAGATATTGTGATTTCGAAATTGCTCTCTAAAGAAACTCATCTCAACATTTTAAGAGTTAAACGTTGGCTGTCATAAATAAATTCTATATTGGTCACTCCATTATGTACTTCTCCTCAAGTTGTTTCCTAGGTTAATGATACTTTAATTGCTCCTCTTCACACACAAATATCAACTGATTGTTATGTAAGAGTTCAATTGAAATAAAATTAGGACACACATGGTACAATTAAACGTATCTTCTTGGGTGCTTCCTTTCTATGCTGCTACCAAGTTGTAATCCACTTCAGGAACTCAGTACGTTGCTTCAGGGATAGATTAACTTTATTTGTAGAATATATTGCTCTCTTATGGGTACCTAACACATTAATTAAAACCTTTTAGATTATTGTTCATACTGAGTGCATGCTTCTGATGATGTGGCATTATGTGGATTAATTGTTGTTCAAAGACATAACACTTCCTAAATCTGACACATAATGCTGCCTGTGAAAAACGATGCGGACTGAAGAACATGCAATGGAGATTTTTAGGTCTCTTATGTACTAGTTCTGGAGTTTTTGCTAAAATAACCTTTTAATTATTTTCAGATTAATTGAAGGATAACTATAAATCTCTAATTAAGACTATTATGATATAAGACCTTTCCATTTGGAAGTAGGTTTATTTTGAGATTTTCTTCAAAAAACTAAAGCCTGATTTAAATGATAAAGCTTTTCTATCATAGGAGTATCTTGATTAGATGAGCTTAAACTATATTCTTTTTCTGGAGTTTAAGCATAAAACAAAAGGATAAGATAAAAGAACTTGATGATGTGAATTATGATTGTGCATATAAATAATGCACAAACTTGTCAACTGCAGATCCTTCATGTTGTGCATAATGCATATCATGTTGATTGGCAGATTGCACAATGCACAATCTGCCAACTTTTTCAGGTATTGGTTAGACTTGATTAACTTTTTAAGGTATTAAGCATGGTTACCACTAACCTATAAAGAGCATATTCTTGATTTGAAGATTGTTGTATATTGTTCATATATGTAGACTTGCGATCTTATAAGTATTTCTTAGAGTATATTAACTAAATGCGGCATATCTAATAAGGTGGAGATTTTTATCTATAGCTCATATATATATGTTGCAATATTGGAGCATTTTTGGAAGGACATGAGAGTTTATTGAAAATATTTAGGAGATCACAACTTGACACATGACCTTATGAAAATGTTTATATACAATCACAGAAACAAAATATGATCATGAACTCTAATTCAATTGTAGACAATCCAACTATAGACCAGATCATTTTTATAATAAATAGGTCATCTTATAAAAGTAAAACATACCCTATTGTAGATCTCTTATTATCCAATTCTGTTACAATGTCTAAATATATACCCTATAATATGGATCACCCTCTTAGCTTCAAAATACAGTCTCATAATTACTCATGCCTCTCAATTGAAAGGTACTTCTAAAAAATATTAGGTTCTTTGCCTTTTTCCATCTCCTTTATTGCATGAATTAAAGAAATCACTCAATGTAATATGTCAACATAGGACATTGAGGCTCTATTTAACCTAGTCACCACATAAAAGATTGAACAGACACTCAAGTCAGTAGCTCCCTTTAAAGCTTTTGTTCCTGGCAGTGTTCACATCTATTTCTTCATTGAGACATGGTTTTTAATTAGTGAAGAAATGGATGTTGTCAATTCACAATGCATGTTGATATGCATTATGCACAATCCACAAATGCAGAATTCACAATCTACCAATGCATCTCATCGACACTCACAATTGCACAATCTGCTTCTCTTCCACAAAGAACACTTCATTTTGCATGATACTTTGTTTTTGTTCTAAAGATTGCTGCATTTGAATAAGGTATACATGACACTCATGCAAAAGTACATTTCAGTTTTTTCTTAGTTTTATCTTCTAACTGCGAATCATCTAAGTTATCAATTTATTTTCATGTTAATTAGGATAGTTATTATTTCATTATACAACAATCCTTAACTAGTTGGAGTCATTTTGGGTCAAACTTTATCTTCTGCAACATTTATCTTCAGCAACATTTTCTTGTTGCCTTTCAAGTGAAAACTGGAAATGCATTTGGTTTTGAACTTTGAAATCTAATCTCAATTATGATGCAGGTAATTCACATGGCACCAGGTCAACCCAAGAAGAAGAATAAGGCTGCACCAAGTAGCATCGTACCGACAAAATTACAGTCGCGTTACCGTCAACTTCTTGGGGACGCAGCTAATGCGTCATCTTCTTGTACACAACCACAAAACCCGACACCTGCACCTTGTCAGCCTACTCCAACACCGAACGAAGTCACACATGCTTGTTCTCAGCCTTCTCCAACACCGAGAGAAGTCACACGTGTAGGAAAATCTCGGTGTGAGCATCACATGCCCACGGTGCGGAAAACAAAAATTTTTGTTCCGAGACCTTCCCGAAAGCCAGGATCCATGTGTCTATACAACAAACTCAAACCATAACGGCCAAAGGAGACCGTCTTTAACGGTATCCACGCAGCGATCGGAGAACCTAACCGGGACAAACCCTTTGACCCGGGAATAGCTAGAACAAGTTGAAGACTGCTAGATCTTACCTTGTTCTTGGAGAGCTTGGAAACCAACGATGAAGAGGAGATGAAGAGGCTTGAAAGATGAAGAGATGATGAAGATGATCATATGAATTGGAGAAAGAAACTCTTTCTTCTCCTTCAAAACCAACGATGCTCCTTCTTCCCTTTAACTCTTTTCCTTTTGTCTTTAACTCATTAAAAGACAATAAATGCTAATGGTGAGTCATGCACCCATGTTAGCTTTTATATATATATATATATATATATAAGTTAAAAGATAAAGCTTCCTCCTCCTCCATCCACGTATGGCATATATATATATATATTAATGCTGAAGTGGTCGATCACACTTGAATTGGTCCCTACCGCCCTCTTGGGTCCCGGTATGGAAAAAACCCCCGAAAACCTTTTTCAGCAATATCGATGTCGCGATCTCATCGGGACATATCTCGATCTCATCGGGATCCATTTAATCCTTTTGCTCTCCATATATTGGAACTCTGTCTAAAACTATTTTACGAATTCTCCGAGACACTCTTATCGTGTGACCCATTAGGTTCACGGTTATGTTGGCCACTTAGATTAACACTTAATCCAAGCAAGTCATGAGCGGTATCTAGCAACACATCATGACCCCCAATTGATCGGAAAGTAATTGGTTTGACGAATGAACATGTATTCATCATGAACCATATCACGAACCTTTCCATAGACAATTACCGTGCAATTCGTCCTTTTCACCATGCTATACCCCACTTGGTTATGAGTATGGGCAAAGTGTCAACTCTTCCTAGACTGAATAAGTCAAATCTAGTCCAAGTGATTTCAGTTCTCGTCCTGGGACTCATTACTTTATATGTCAATGAAGAAATTCTTCATGACATATATGCTCCGACCAGAGACTTCCAAGTAATGACCCTGACAAGAGGCCATGTGTATCATCTTTTGCTATCACAGAAGTGGTGAATCCTCTATTGGCTACTCAATTACCTTCGAATACCTCAAGCTGTACCCAATCACCACCCTATGAGCGACCTCTGTAAGGCAACAAGGAATGGAGTCAAAGCACATAATCAGTATCCAAGATATCCTTGAGCACCTCAAGTCTAAGGATACTTGCACCATTGCTCTGATGAGATTATCACTGACATTAGAATAGGACATCCATGTGATGATCTCATAGCAGGTCATCCAATGTACTTACTACCTCTAGTAAGCATCCACATCTCAACCCTAAATATCTCATATTTATAGTTTCGAGATCCTTTGCTGATCAAATCAAGGAGCTTGAGATGTGCTAGTCTCCGGATTCTTGATGTCCAGCCAGTAATCCTAAATATCTCATATTTCTGATTTCGAGATCCTTTGCTTGATCAAATCAAGGAGCTTGAAATGTGCTAGTCTCTTGGATTACCGATGTCCAGCCAGTAATCCTATGACTAGAGATAATTTAGATATCTTGACATAATTGCACATGATAGGAATCTCAGTAGTATGATCACATCACAATTTCCTTCATGCTATGTCATATATCATGGACTTCATCAATTTGCTTATAGATCAATATCCATTCATAAATAGTGAACATCAAATTAATGAAATATGCCTTTCTTTATTTATTCATAAAGTATGTACACAACTTTGTACAAAATGCGCTAAAGGTGATTGCCTTCAGGGCACTACTCTAACAATCTCCCACTTGACCTAAAGCCAATCACCTTGATATCTAATACCATAGGCGAGTACATGAGAATCAAAACTCTTTTGTGATAATGGCTTTGTCAACGGATCAGCAATATTCTGCTCGGTGGGAATTCTCTCGATCTGGACATCACCTCGTCCTATGATCTCCCTAATCAGATGATATCTGCAGAGTACGTGTTTGGATCGTTGATGAGACCTTGGTTCTTTCGCCTGCGCAATAACCACATTATTGTCACAATACAACTGTATGGGCCCATCACTACTAGGAACCACACCAAGTTCAGTAATGAACTTCTTGATCCAAACTGCTTCCTTTGCTGCTTCTGAAGTGACAATGTACTCTGCCTCGGTCGTTGAATCGGCAGTTGTCTCTTGTTTGGAACTCTTCCAACTAACTGCCCGGCATTCAGTGTGAATACGTAACCTGACTGGGATTTGGAATCATCCTTATCATATTGGCGGCATCAGTATACCCGCTCACTTTGAGATCTCCATCTCCATATATCAAGAAAACATCCTTAGTCCTTCGCAAGTACTTGAGGATATTCTTGACAGCCACCTAGTGACCCTCACCAAGATCCGATTGGTATCTGCTCATAACACTTAGAGCATATGATACATCGGGTCTCGTACATAGCATTGCATACATGATAGATCCTACCGCAGATGCATACGGGATCATATTCATGCGCATCCTCTCATCTTGTGTCTTAGGACACATAGATTTCGAGAGTGTTATCCCATGAGTCACGAGAAGGTACCCTCTCTTGGATTGCTCCATGCTAAACCTTTTTAGCATCTTATCTATGTACGTTGATTATGAAAGACCAAGCAACCTTTTTGATCTATCTCTATAAATCTTTATCCCAAGGAAATAAGTTGTTTCACCAAGGTCTTTCATGGCAAATTGTTTGGACAACCAAATCTTGAGTGATTGTAGCATAGAGACATCGCTTCCTAGCAATAATATGTCATCTACATACAGCACAAGGAATACGATTGCAGTCCCATTAACCTTCTTATACACACAGTGTTCATCCGGATTTTGTGAGAAACCAAACTCTTTGATTACCTCATCAAAGCGGATATTCCAACTCCGGGATGCTTGCTTCAATCCATAGATGGATTTCTGAAGCTTGCATACCATTTCGCCATCATAGGAGGTGAAGCCCTCAGGTTGTGTCATATACAAATCCTCAGCTAGATTTCCATTTAAGAAAGTTGTCTTCACATCCATTTTCCATATCTCATAATCATAATGAGTGGCAATGGCTAGGAGTATTCTAATGGATTTAAGCATTGCTACTGGGCTGAAGGTCTCGTCGTAGTCAACTCCTTGTCTTTGACGAAAGCCTTTAGCCACAAGCCTTGCTTTATAGGTAATCACATTACCATCCATATCGGTTTTCTTTTTGAAAACCCATTTGCACCCTATGGGTTTGATTCCTTCGGGTGCCTCAACCAAAGTCCATACTTGGTTTTCATACATGGAATCCATTTCAGCCTGCATGGTATGAAGCCATTTCTCAGACTCTGAACTCTTCAGAACCTCTTCATAGGTGGTACTCTCATCATCTTCTATGAGCAATACATCATTTTGTTCATTCACGAGAAATCCATATCTCTCGGGAATAGAGCGTATCCTACGTGACCTACGAACTTCGTGTGTTGTAGAAGGTTGAACTGTTACTTCATCTGTATGAGTCACAGTTTCAGGTTCAGGCAGTTGATCTACGTCTGTTCGAGCATCCTGAACTTCTTCAAGTTCAATTTTGCTCCCACTGTCTTCTTGTAAAAGAAACTCTTTCTCTAAAAAGACAGCATGCTTCGAAACAAACACCTTTTGTTCCTCAGCAAGGTAGAATTGATATCCCATTGTTTCTTTAGGATATCCTACGAACAGACACTTGTTAGATTTTGCATCAAGTTTATCTGACTGTATCCGCTTCACATAAGCAGGACAACCCCAAACTTTCAAATGAGTAAGATAGGGTCTTTTGTTAGTCCACATCTCATATGGAGTAACATCAACTGTCTTTGATGGAGCTCTGTTTAGCAAGTAAACAGCTGTCTCAAGTGCATACCCCAAAAAGGATTTTGGTAACTTTGCAAAGCCCATCATTGATCATACCATGTCTAACAAGGTTCGATTTCTCCTTTCTGCCACACCATTATGTTGTGGTGTGTAAGGAGGAGTCCATTGAGATAAAATCTCATTATCTCTAATGTAATCCAAAAACTCTTGGTCTAAGTATTCCCCACCACGATCTGATCGTAATGTCTTGATACTTTTCCCAAGTTGGTTTTCTACTTCATTTCTGAATTGTTTGAACTTTTCAAATGCTTGATTTGTATCTCATCGAATCTGACTACCCATATCGAGAATAATCATCGATAAAGGTAATGAAGTAAAGACAACCACTTCTGGCATGGATGGACATCGAACCACATACATCTGAATGTATTAGGTCTAATACTCCAGTCGCTCGTTCACCCTTTCCCTTAAAGGGTAATTTAGTCATCTTGCCTAATAAACAAGATTTGCATGTGTCATATGATTCATAATCAAATGACCCTAAACTACCACTCTTATGGAGCTTAGCTATGCGTCTCTCATTTATATGGCCAAGGCGACAATGCCATAAGTAAGTTGATTTTAAATTATCTCGTTTATGTCTTTTCATTTCATTGACATTCATAATTGGATGTGACATATCTAATATGTAAATTCCATTGCATAATGTACCAGTACCATAAAGCATTCCATTCAAACTAATAGAACAACCATTGTTACTAAAAGTCACATGGAAACCAGCTATATTTAAACAAGAAACAGACAATATGTTCTTTGTTAATACAAGTACAAAATAACATTCATCCAATTTAATTACAAGCCCAGTGGGGAGTGACAAAAGTAAGTGCCTCGGCTAATGCAAAGAACTCTTGCTCCATTTCCCACACGCAGTCTAGTTCTCCTTCATGAGCCGCATCTCGTCCACGAGGCCTGCGATATCATTGCATATGTGTGAGCTACAACGGTATCTAATACCCATATGTTATGGTCGAAGCAGTATTAACCTCGATGACAAACATACACGAAGAAGTCGAGGCATCGATGCCTTCTTACGCTTCAATTCTTCCAGATAGACTTTACAGTTTAAGCTTCGATGGCGATCTTGCCACAATGGAAGCAAGTTCCTTTAGTGCGATTTCTTTGGTTTTCTTCTTGGCTACACTTCCTTTCGGTTTCTTAGAACTTTTCTTCTTCAGCTTCTTTTTCTTTGAACCAGAAGAAGAGGATGCCACCATAAGCACTTGCTTGCTATCCTTCTTGATAGATTGCTCTGCTGTCTTGAGCAGATTGATCAACTCAGGGATTGTCGTGGATATTTGGTTCATTCGATAGTTTAACACAAACTGCGAATAACTATCAGACAATCCAACCAGAATTAAGTCAACACTTAATTCATAATCCATAACAAAACCTAAGACGGCCAACCTCTCAATATACCCATTCATCTTCAATGCATCTTGCTGCGCAGATGAACACAGAGTCATCTTAGTAGTGAAGAGTAGCCTCGAGGTCTCGAACCTTCGGACCGAGCTTGCTCATCAAACAGCTCTCTAAGATGAAACACTATGGTATTAGCATCCATAGACTCATGTTTATTCAGTAGCTCTGGTGACATCGAGGCAAGCATAATGCGGTAGCCATATCTTTGTCTTTAAGATGCTTACGATATGCTTTCGATCCTCATCGAAGCATCGCAGCAGTGGATCGGAAGTGGAACATCTAGGACATATCCGATTCCTCGGACACGAGAACAATTCTCGATTTCTCATCAATCTAGAAAGTTAGGTCCGATTAATTTGTTCGAGTCCATTAGTGGCGCAAATTCTGCTGGAAGTCATCTTCAATAACCTATAGGAAAGAGAGAAAGAATGTTAGAATAGAATTACATGCATGATCATAAGGACTTGCATGACATGCATATAGCTCCCACTAGTTTCAAAGAATCCATAACCCTCGATGCGAATCCAAGAAACATTATGACAAAATGTCTAGTGGGTCGATATCCGACATTACTAAAATGACCTTAGGTTTACCCAACAAGCCACCTTAGGTCAATCGGTAGGTATCGGTCATACCAATTGCATCATAGATATCCGACATTACTAAAATGACCTTGGGTTTACCTAACAAGCCACCTTAGATCTATCGGCAGGTATCGGTCATACCATTTGCTTCATAGATGCAACTATCGACTAGTGCTATCAACTCATGATGTATGCACACACATTGGGTTATCAACTCTTGATGCGCGTACATCTAATGCACACTGCCCAATTTCGCCTCTGTCCACGTTGACCTTGAGTTTACTCAACAAATCAACGCTTCTAGTGAAAACCGACCCATTAATCTGAAAATCTTATTTTCATGGTTCGAACATATCCGTATAGAGTGAGCTTGGGTTTACCCAACAACCCAACTCTATAAGAACTCTGGTTCTCCCCATATTAATGGAAGGCATTAGTTTTCATATAATGTGTGAGGGTTTTCAGGTCTCATCTTCTTCTCCTCCAAGCCGTAGGACTATAGTCACTATGACTATATGGAATGATTTAGGGTATTTCATCAATCACATTGAATCTATACCTAAAATCATCCATCATCCCACCTTTGCATGTTCTAAGTCGAATTGTGTATGTGTAAGTCGACTTATGCTAGTGTGTAAGTCGACTTATGCATATGTAAGTCGACTTATGCAGCTGTGCACGAACAAGTCGACTTGTACCATTGTGCAAGTCGACTTATGCGTCTACAGTGCATGGACAAGTCGACTTGTATCTTTATTAGTCGACTTATCCATATGGAATTGCTATCTAATCGGCTAATTTCTCAATCCGTGCAGTTCCAATTCACAATACCAAGTGTAATACACATTACCTTGATGTACCAATGAAACACTTTCACTGTATCATGCTTACCATGTATAACTGTACTATACATGAAACTTGAAATCAATGAATACACTCTTATTCATTCAGATCTCCAAATAATTTGACAATATCAAACTATCACCCTAAGTATCTCTAGGTAGTCTAAACTTTATCAAGATTACTTGACCTTTGGTCACAAAATTTGTGACACCAAAATAATCAAGACAACGAAATACACTAACGAGATGCTAATGTGACACATTTGACATCCGAAAAATATTTGGAAACCCAATTTCAAGAAATTTAATTTGGAAAGCATACAACATCAATATAACACATTTTTAATCACATTAAAAATTATCCAAGGCATTGGAATTGAGAAATACACAATTTATCATTCCAAACAAAACAGCTCCAACAACTTTCTCAAAACTGCCAAGCTCTGTGTTTTGCTTGAAAAACTCATTGAAACAATTTCAATAAATTATGAAAAAATTACAGAGGTTACAACATGTTCACAACATGTTCCATGAATTTTTTCAGGGTTTATTTCCAACAAAAACTTATCCAACCTCAGCAACAAAGCCAATGTAGAATCTGTGTTCTTCAACACAGTTATTCCCAGAAGCACACAATAAATTCTCAAATAAATAGTAAATCACCTCGAAAACATTTTTCCATTCTCATAGACATTCATAAACATCTTAGAGACATGTTGGTGAAAGCAAATCTGAAAAAAAAATTTTCTACAATTTATTCTCGAATTTATAAGCATGCCTGTTCATTGAATGTGCACAAAGACAGCAACCAGAACATTGGGGAATAAATTAGCAAAACCATATCAAATCACATTGATAAATTCCGAGCTTCCACAAACATATGCAAAAACATCTTGTGAACATATCTGGGCAAGAAAATTTCGAAAACAATATTTCTACACTGAATTCGAAATTCACACAATCAACATGCATCATCGTCACAAGCAATAGGCAACTCCGACCTAGTCATGGTTTCTTCGTTATATACGACACAAGTGGCTCTGATACCACTGTAGGAAAATCCCAGTGTAAGCATCACATGCCCACGGTGCGGAAAACAAAAATTTTTGTTCCGGGACCTTCCCGAAAACCAGGATCCATGTGTCTATACAACAAACTCAAACCATAAAGGCCAAAGGAGACCGTCTCTAACGGTATCCACGCAGAGATCGGAGAACCTAACCGGGACAAACCCTTTGACCCGGGAATAGCTAGAACAATTTGAAGAATGCTAGATCTTACCTTGTTCTTGGAGAGCTTGGAAACCAACGATGAAGAGGAGATGAAGAGGCTTGAAAGATGAAGAGATGATGAAGATGATCGTATGAATTGGAGAAAGAAACTCTTTCTTCTCCTTCAAAACCAACGATGCTCCTTCTTCCCTCTAACTCTTTTCCTTTTGTCTTTAACTCATTAAAAGACAATAAATGCTAATGGTGAGTCATGCACCCACGTTAGCTTTTATATATATATATATATATATAAGTTAAAAGATAAAGCTTCCTCCTCCTCCATCCACGTATGGCATATATATATATATATATTAATCTTTGAAGTGGTCGATCCACATCGAGGTCGGTCCTACCGCCTCTTGAGTCGTATGGGAAAAACTCCCGAAAACTTTTTTCAGCAATATCGATGTCGCGATCTCATCGGGACATATCTCGATCTCATCGAGATCCATTTAATCCTTTTGCTCTCCATATATTAGAACTCTGTCCAAAACTATTTTACGAATTCTCCGAGACACTCTTATGCGTGTGACCCATTAGGTTCCCGGTTATGTTGGCCACTTAGATTAACACTTAATGCAAGCAAGTCATGAGCGGTATCTTGCAACACATCATGACCCCCAATTGACCGGAAAGTAATTGGTTTGACGAATGAACATGTATTCATCATGAACCATATCACGAACCTTTCCATAGACAATTACCATGCAATTCGTCCTTTTCACCATGCTATACCCCACTTGGTTATGAGTATGGGCAAAGTGTCAACTCTTACTAGACTGAATAAGTCAAATCTAGTCCAAGTGATTTCAGTTCTCGTCCTGGGACTCATTACTTTATATGTCAATGAAGACATTCTTCATGACATATATGCTCCGGCCAGAGACTTCCAAGTAATGACCCTGACAAGAGGCCATGGGTATCATCTTCTGCTATCACAGAAGTGGTGAATCCTCTATTGGCTACTCAATTACCTTCGAATACCTCAAGTTGTACCCAATCACCACCCTATGAGCGACCTCTTAGAAGGCAACAAGGAATGGAGTCAAAGCACAGAATCAGTATCCAAGATATCCTTGAGCACCTCAAGTCTAAGGATACTTGCACCATTGCTATGATGAGATTATCACTGACATTAGAATAGGACATCCATGTGATGATCTCATAGCAGGTCATCCAATGTACTTACTACCTCTAGTAAGCATCCACATCTCAACCCTAAATATCTCATATTTACAGTTTCTGAGATCCACTGCTTGATCAAATCAAGGAGCTTGAGATGTGCTAGTCTCTCCGGATTACCGATGTCAGTTTCGGTAATCCTATGACTAGGATAATTTAGATCTTGACATAATTGCACATGATAGGAATCTCAGTAGTATGATCACATCACAATTTCCTTCATGCTATGTCATATATCATAGACTTCATTAATTTGCTTATAGATTAATATCCATTCATAAATAATGAACATCAAATTAATAAAATATGCCTTTCTTTATTTATTCATAAAGTATGTACACAACTTTGTACAAAATGCGCTAAAGGCGATTACCTTCAGGGCACTACTCCAACAACATGTGCACCTTCTCAGCCTACTCCAACACCGAGAGAAGTCACACGTGCACCTTCTCAGCCTATTCCAACACCAAGAGAAGTCACACCTTCTCAACCTATTATTCATCCTAGAGATAAATATGAACAAATTATGAATCAGCGTCGCAACATTAGTTCTCCATCCACGACTCAAGAGATGCCTCCAACTTTGGCTTATCAGACACCAGTAAATCAAACAATTACATCCACTGTGGGTTCTTCTTCTGCAAGCACTACAGGTTTGATCTTTCTCAAAACATTGGTGAAATTTATTAACTTTACTTATTTTGCTTATCTAACCAATTAAGAGTATGTTATATGCTTTTTTCTTTGCTAATTTAGGATCGACGACTGATGCAAGAAAAACAAGGGGTCTTACAAAAAGACAAGGATTGGCAAAGATTAGCAAGGCCATAGGTAAGAGATTGGAGATCGAGATCTCCCCAACTGAAGGACGACCAACCAAATCCGTACAATCTGCCAAATTTTCGAGTGAGATTGGTCTGATATCCCGAACTTCCTTACCTGTTAAAACAAAATTTTCAAAAATTACAACTGAGGAATTGGATATTGCATTTGACAAGTTAGACGTAAGTATTCTAAACCAATCTAATTTGTATGTGTTTTTCATATGCTTAGGACATTGACCAATAATTTATAATTTTGTCCAAAGAAAAGTTGGAAATCAAGGAATGAGGATGACAACGAAGTACATGCTCTTGTGAAGAAGTTTCTTGCGCTAAGGTCCAAAGATCAAATATATAGTTTAAAAAGCATTTTACCAATGCGGAAAGGATGTTAAGTGGAAAGTGTCACAATGCCAGAGTGGATGGACTTATGCGAATATTGGGAGCAATCAGTTACAAAGGTTAGTTCATTTGATCACTACTATTTTTACAACTTATTATATTTTAGTATTTATGAATTATGATTTATAGATTTTATAATACATTTTCTTAACATATGCGATTAGGAAAAAGTCAAAAGCAAAAGTTGCTAGGAGTCAGGTCAAATGTCGACCAAACTCTGGCTCCAAGGCCTTTGTAGCCATACGACATGAGATTGTGAGTTATTATCTTTTAATTATATTTTCTTTTATTGACATTTCAAATTTTATAATGAATATTACTATTTATATATTTCTATACAACAGAGTAACAGAGAGGCGGAGAAGAGTGTGACGGATGAAGTTATGGTATCACACTCATTATGATGAAAAAAAGATCAATGGACAACTCACGAATGCAAAGAAAATGGGTGAGTACATAGTTTATTTATAAATATTTCTTAAATCACATTGTGTATGTAATTAATTCTTTACTTTTTCAGGACTTAATGTGTCACGAATTGACACATTCAACTGAACAAGGTCATCCGATGACGAGGGACGAAGTAATGCGACAAAGTCCTGGGCACCAAAACTGATTACATTGTTGGCATGAGAATGGGGCCTCGACCACAAGGGAAGACTTCAGTCAGAAAGAGACTTCGAGACGAATTAGCGGAGTCCAAGAAGGTTAATGAGGGCTTACAGTCTAAAGTCGATGAATTGACCAAAAAATTTGAAAAAATGCAGGATAAATTGGAACTCATATGTTCTACACATAATATTCGCGTTGATTAGATAAGTATTCATACTGATATATTAGACACTTATGACATATTGTTCATTTTAATTACTATATTATGACATGTTTGGGATTTTAAATTATATAATTTATTGTCTACATCTATTAAATTCTTGTTATATATTATTGATCATTCGCAAATCCATGATGTACTCAACAAATTGATAAATGACTAAATAAAAAAATTAAATATATAATATTAAATACTTATTAAATAAATCATATTTAATATTTTCTCAATAATTAATTATTCAATTAGAATAATCATTTCATTAAATTTTATTTTAAAATCATATAATTCTCACTATTCTTAATAATTTTATTTAATTATATGTCATTTAAATTTAATTATATACAATTTATAATTTATTTTAAAAATAAATTAAAATAAATTATCATCTGCGACGTTTGTGACCAAACGTCGCAGGTAGGAATGCTTTCTACGACGTCTAGAAGACGTCGCAGATTTCCAGACTTTCTACGTCGTCTAGAAGACATCGAAGAATGTCAGGCTTTCTACGACGTCTAAAAGACGTCGCAGATTTCCAAACTTTCTACGTCATCTCGAAGACGTCGAAGAATGTCAGGCTTTCTACGACGTCTAGAAGAAGTCGCAAATTGTCAGTAATTCAACGACGTTCAATAGATGTCGCAGACTGACATGCTTTCTACGACGTCTAGTACACGCCGTAGAAAGTTATGTTGTTTCCATGACGTTTAAGTCAAACGTCGCTCATTCGCTTAAGCTTTTTCGACGTTTCCCTAAACGTCGAAAAATAACCCAGACTTCCTCGACGTTTTCTACAAAACGTCGATAAAAACGTTTGCTTACTCCCCTTCAACGACATTTGGTGCGACGTTTTTAAAAATGCCACAAAAAATTTTGCCTGACGTTTTTCAAGCATTTGTGACGTTTATAAAACATCGCAAATTGGGTATTTTCCTTGTAGTAAATTTTCATCAATTCTAATAAGGTTTCCTTAGTTATTTCTCTTTTTTTATATCTTCCTAGGGTATCTTGTAACATTTTCCTTGCGTGCTCGATCTTTTTTCACCCAATCTTTTCTTTTGAAAATTGAAATTCAAATCCAATAAGGTACATAGGCACCAACATAGGTGTGTTGGTGACTGTGTTCTTTAAATTAATGCACAACACTATTCAGAGCTAACATATGCACAGGCATAGACATGTATCGTCAATATGGCCTTTCTAACTACTCTACATGGGCATGTTTTGTATGAAACACTCTTCTCATCTCCAAACTCTTCAACATGGTCATATACATTGTCATGCACTCCATAACTCAAATAATACAACTCCAAATTGCTCTAAACTTGTCTAAATTTGTTCCTTTTACTCCAAGTGAATGAAATATGTCTAGAAAAATATGAACAAAATAAGTACTAAAATTAATTTAAGATCAAATAAATAAGCAAAATGCATTGAATATGAGAATAAAAATATAGCTTAAACGTTGTTTATCAAATATATTAATGAAAAACAAAGGACTAAGCCTTACAAAATAAGCCCTAAATACTTGCTATAAAGGCTTAAATCCATACCAATACATTGCATGGGCAAGAAATATGGAAGTGAATTAGAGAACTAACCAACATTTGTATCCCCTAATAAAAGGACATATAACCACATACTAGACAATATTCAATATTATGAGGAGAAAGTGGAAAGCACATTCATTTTTGAACCTATAGCTAGTTGTTCCACAAGTTTTGCCTTGCATGTCAACATATGTGGGGAAGATTCACACTTGCATTACTAGTTCATTCTATTCCTCATAATCTTCATTTTGTATGTTAAGTTGGAGAACATCATCTAACTTTTAACATTATTCTCCAAGTAGAGCCCGAGGTTGGAGATTGGAGGTTAAAAATAAAAGGTTTTATAAAGGTTATCCTTTAAATCAGTGATTATTCTCTAACTTCATCCCTAAATTCAATTAAGCCTTTGCTCCTATGCTTGTAGCTCCTGGCTTATAAAGTAGATAGATGATGTAAGTTTATAGAACATATGTGTAGAAAACCTTGAACTACTTGATTATTTATGTCCCTTTAGAACACTTTGAATATATTCCTTACATTTTAACATCTTCTCACCATTCTTGGGAATTTGTTCACTTACAATGTTGTATTTTAATCAATCAACTACTGGTAGTATTGGAGTTGTATTTGTATATATCTTTATGGATCTCACTAAAAATGAACCCTTAGGTCTTCTTATGCTTGTAAACATATGATTATTCCTCTCCCTCCATACTACATTTACCAAACTCCCGAGGGATAGTTTGAAGGAGATAAAATTTTATATGTTCCTCCATTTCCTTTATATTATCTGATCCAAAATTTCACCTTAAGAAAAAGCATGTCAAGAGGTACGAAATGAAGAAAGCAACCTATTCCACAAGATATCATAGAATTGGCACTAGAAGTAGATATGTTATAGAGTTTTAGGAATTAAATAACAAAATAAACACTTATCATCTACCTGTCACCCAAACATTTCTTCCTTTGTTGACAATTTAACATGAATAGCTAACCATAGTATAAAAGTCATTATAGGAATTGCTTAAGGAAATAGACCAATCGATGCTAAGGTACTTTTGGTGCTCTAATTGTTATCATTTTCATGTATGATCTATTAGAGAAGACTCCTGATTGGTTAATAGCCATAAATATGATCTTCAACAACTAAATTTGTCCGTGTAGGAAATCTTACAATCTGCTTTTAATTAGAAGTTCTAGGTTAAATTGATTCTCCTAAATTACTTGTTTCATTGTGTTTTGATAAGGGAGTATTTTCCTTAAATGAGAAAAAGAGGTATTTTCCATTAATGTACCTATTGGACTCTAATTATTATACCAAAATAAAGCTTTAAAACAACTATACAACTTAGTTTTGTACCAAGGCTAGACTTGATTCTTAAGCTATAGACTAACAACTTCTGTTTACAGATTAATGAATATATTATTTTTATTGGATCCCGCTGCTGGAGCCCAACATCGGACATGAGAGCGTGACGTGAAACATGCTAATGATACATTTTAAGGAAAAGACCCGCGGAAGATTTATGGGCCTACTGGAAAACAAACTTGAAACCTGCTTTCATGTGACTTAAACAAACATATCCAAAATTCATGCTCCAAAAGACGAGTTTCATAAAGCTTTAAGAATACCTCAAACCAAATTACAACTTTGAGTTCAAGAGCCAAAAGTACAAAATACTCTTGAACCAATAATACTTGAAATGAAACTAAAGTCTTGACTTCCAAAACAATATAACATTGAAACTAAACAAACATAACAAAATGAAACTGGAGTGCTGCCGTAACTCGTGACTCACTCGATCTCTTGCTCGTCACCTGAATGGGGGAGATTAGAGGGGGTGAGCTATAAAGCTCGTGGGAACATATTTATAATATAGCAATAAGCAAAAGTAATAAAAAATAACCCATTGTCGTGGTACTTGTTGAAATCATAATACTTGAGCATGTATGATTCATAGCTTGAAAATGCTTGATTCTTAAACAATTCGTGATGCATGACACATAACAAATCATAACACATAACATAACATAATGGTTTGGGTTGTCCCTGGTTCGTGACGTACTACACATGCCATCGAAATGTTGATGTGTAAACGTAGTTTTGTGAGGGAATCCTTAAGAGAAACCCTGTGCCACAGTCGGGCAGGCGGGAGAAGCCTTTTTGTGAGTCAATGTGCACTTGACTATTCGTGAGGGACACCGCAAACCCACATAAATATGCATGATTCATATTCTTGTAAACTTGTTTGCCAAACTGGCACTTGCTTGTAAACTTGCTTGTCATGTATTTCGTAAAACTTGAATTCATGTACTTGTATTCGTGAAAGGAGAAAAACCTCCTTTTTGGAATTCTTTTCATAATTCATGAATGCAAATCACATAGCAGATTATAATCATTTATAATAGTATGTAATGCGATCGTGGATGATGCAATTAAAATGCATTGAATCTTTCTTGATTTGAAACAAAACAATGAGTACTTATTTACTCTATTATAAACATGAACCCACCTGAATTCCTTGCTTGTTCTTTCCTAGGAATGAGTTTCCTCTTGAGCCTCTTGATCCTCTTGCCTCTCTTGTTCTCCTAAAATAAGAACCAAAATCTCATTCAATAACTCATACTGAAACAATAGTTCCATTCTTAAATTCCATCCAAAATTTCATATCCTTAGAAACTGATTTAGAACTTCATCACTTCACAAAACTTGTAGATCTATGCCTCTAGTTTACAACGCCTCTAAAATCACCCCAAAAGGACTTCTGTAGCAAAGATATGATCAAAACACTAAAATGTAAACTTCTTTGGAAAACTGGGCTCGCCATGACGAGCGACTCGGGCACGCCATGCGGCGTCTGACCCGCACGCATGCATGCGCCCCTTCTCAACACGTCATGGCGTGGTTTGACACATCGCGACGTGCAGCCTTCTGTACGTCGCGACGTGCGGATGGGAGGTTCGTCTCCCGAACCCAGTTTTCGCCATTTTTCTACCTTAAAACCTTCCCTTTCTCAACTACAACACATCTAACTCTTGAATCAAGCTCTATACTTCCATTCTAAACTCATTCTAACACAAAATCACCAACAAACATAACAACTCATGCAAATCTACAAATCTTTCCCATAAACCCTAACTCCATCGATTTCTACTCAATCCATGCTAATCTAGGGTTTGATTTAACCTAAACAAGAGTAGAAGAGTGAAACAAACCTGAAGAATGCTTCTAAACCTTCGAAATCTACAACTGGAGCTTTCCCCTTTTCTTCTTCTTCTTCTCCTCTCTCTCCCGACTCTCTTCTTCGTTTCTTCTCTTCTTTCTATTTCTTCCTTCTATTTCTTTTCCTCTTTTCCTTTAACTCCTTAAACCTAATGAAAATACAAAGACTCAAATGCCCTCCTTTGCTTAGCCTTAAACATCATAACTCAAGTGCCTTGACCATTTTGCCCTCAACATTTCTACTCTTTCAAACACTTATTCCATACTAATCTCAAATAAATCCAAATTTTCCATTAATATTTCCAATTAATCAAAACTATGCCATAAATCATACAACTAACACAATCAAATTAATTCATACTTAACAACATCAAGAAAAACAAAATTTGGGCCCCAACATTTCTCCCCCTC
This sequence comes from Erythroxylum novogranatense, assembly GCA_029891385.1. Classification (NCBI taxonomy): domain Eukaryota; kingdom Viridiplantae; phylum Streptophyta; class Magnoliopsida; order Malpighiales; family Erythroxylaceae; genus Erythroxylum; species Erythroxylum novogranatense. The sequence continues at coordinate 52,446,475 of CM057226.1, read as the reverse complement.
TTAAAAGAAATTTCGTCCTCAAAATTTACCTGAATCATCGAAAAGACTTGGATACTTCTCTTTCATGGCGTCTCTAGGCTCCCACGTGGCTTCTTCCACTGAATGGTTCCTCCACAGAACTTTAACTAACTGAACTGTCTTATTCCTGAGGACCTTCTCCTTGGTGTCCAAGATCTCTACTGGAATTTCCTCATAACTCAAGTCGTCTCTTAACTGAACCTCTGAAACCTGAATGACATGAGAAGGATCTGATATGTACCTTCTCAACATAGAAACATGAAAGACATCATGAATCTGAGAAAACTCTGGCGGTAATGCCAACTTGTAAGCTAGAGGTCCGATCCTCTCAAGAATCTCATAAGGACCCACATATCTTGGACTCAACTTGCCTTTCTTACCAAACCTCATTACTCCTTTCCAAGGAGACGTCTTAAGAAACACTTTCTCACCGACTTCATACTCCATCTCCTTCCAATGAGCATCAGTGAAACTCTTCATCCTATCCTGAGTTGCCTTAAGCCGCTGCTTAACTAGATTGACTTTATCCACTGTCATCTGAATCAATTCTGGTCCAACCAGCTTTCTCTCTCCTTCTTCATCACAACATATAGGAGTCCTACATCTCCTTCCATTCAATGCCTCATATGGAGCCATCTGAATGCTCGAATGGTACGAATTATTATAAGCGAATTCAACCAATGGCAAATGCTCATCCCATGCTCCCTTGAAATTCAACACATATGCCTGAGCATTCCCTCAAGTGTCCGAATGGTTCTCTCAGATTGACCATCCGTCTGAGGGTGAAATGCCGTACTAAAATGCAGCTTAGTACCTAAAGCTTCCTGCAAGCTTCCCCAAAATCTCGAAGTGAAACGAGGATCCCTGTCAGAAACTATAAAATCTGGAATCCCGTGCAATCTCACTACCTCATCAATGTACTTCTTGGCTAGCACATGCAACGAATCATTCTGCTTGATTGCCAAAAAATGGGCTGACTTCGTCAACCGATCCACAATAACCCATATGGCATCATGCTTCCTACTGGTCTTAGGCAAACCCATCAGAAAATCCATGGTTACTCTTTGCCACTTCCACTCAGGAATGGACAATGGCCTTAACTTGCCTGAAGGCGCCTGGTGTTCAGCCTTGACTTGCTGACACACGAGACACTTACTGACATACTCTGCTACATTCCTCTTCAGACCCTTCCACCAGAAATGCTCTCTCAAATCTCTGTACATCCTGGTGCTACCTGGGTGCATGGCATAAGGCGCATTGTGTGCCTCATCCAAAATCTTATCCTTAACTTCCTTGATATCCGAATACAAAGCTTTGTCCCCACCATCATGAGTCCATCCTCTCTCACTACTACCTCGTAAACCTTACCATTCTGAATTTCCTCCTAAGCTTGCTCAACTCTGCATCCTGTGCTTGCAACTCCTTAACCTTCTCCCTGAGTATAGGCCTTACTCTGAAATTAGCTAGGAGGCAATTTGGTTCCTCCTGCTTCAAACTTATCTTAAGCTTGGCCATCTGTTAGCCCAAAAAAACAATTTAAAAAAATTAAGCATGATTAGATTAATTGAGTAAGTTATGTTAACATAAATTGAGTTGATATTAATTAATTTGTGATAGCATTAAAGAGTTAGGTGGTGAGTTAATGAAGTTAAATGTGTTAGTTGGGCCTTAATGAGGTAGGAAAGGAAAAGAGAATAAGATGGGCTTAAGAGAATAAGTGGGCTTGAGTAGTTTAAAGAGGATATAAGAAGGAAGGGAGAAGAGGAAGTGAGTTGGGCTTTAGGCCTTGGGCTTAAGTAGTTAAAGAGGAAATAAGAAGGAAGGAAGGAAGATAGTTGGGCTTTAGGGCCTATGGGCTTAAGTTATTAAGTAAGTTTATATAAAAAGAGAATGAAAGAAGTAAGTTAGTAGAAGAGGAGAGGAGGATTTACGAAAATTAGAGGGAGAAGAGAAGGAGTTCGTGGAAGTGGAGGAAGAAGAAGAAAAAGAGAAGAGGCTTGGCTAGGTCTTAAGATTCCAAGAGTTCAAGTAAGTGTTTGAAGAAAGTTCAAGAAGGAAAAGTGTAGAGGAAGAGCTAAGCTACATTTTGAACCAAGAAACTATTGGGTTGAGTCAAGAATCAAGGTAAGTCATGAATTCAAGTGTTAATTTTTAGTTGGGTTTTGGTGTAGAAAGCTTAGAAATGAAGTGGGTTTAGTGATTTTAAAGTTAATTTCATAAAAGAGGTTATGTAGAATTTCAATTAAATTTATGTTGAAATGGGTTTTTATTCCTCTTGAAGTAGAGCAAGAGAGAGGAGAAGAGTAAGGAGAAGAGCACTCCTAAGCAAGGATTAAGCAAGTTATAAGGTGGGTTTCATTTTTATCTTTATGCTAGTAAGTTCTAAAGACTATCTCAACTAATAGAATTAATGTTTTTTTCAATTGCCTTGAGATGAACATTGATTGAGCTTTGATTGTGTACAAATTGAATTATGATTGCCATTATGTGAAAGCTTCAACAGTATATGACATTGCTTGATATTGCTTGAAAAGTCCATGAATTGAATGAGCATGAATATTAGTGAAATCATGAAATGTGAGTTAAGCATGAAATACAATTTCCAAAAATCAGCTATGTGGATGCATGAAAAATCCATTTTCAGAAATCAGCCAGTGGACAAAAAATGTCCAGATTTTGATGCATGAATACATGTTATGTGGGTACTTAAGTCCACCCAGCAGAGTCACGTGCCGTTGACCATAGATACTTACGCCACTACCGCCTGATTGTGGCAAGGATGTTCCTTTTTGGACTCCTCAGCATACGACTACACTTGTGTAGTTCGTCAGTTATTGTGGACTTATTTTACCGAACCATCAGCTATGTGTTTATTTGTTAGCATGTATTTGCAAGAATTCTAGATGCTTGAATCATTAAAGTTATGCTTTTAGCTTGATGAATTTATGAAATGCAAAATTGTATGAATGTTTGATGAGAGATTTGCTAACAGTATGGATAATGAAATAAACTCAGCTTATTTGCATAAATATAAACATGTTACCCACGAGCGTAAGCTCACCCTCCAATTCGTCCCATCTCGGGTGAGGAGCACGAGATCGACCATCGAGCTTAAAGGCATTACTCGTAAACGGATATTTTTGTATTTCAAGTTGATTTTGTAAATCAATGCTTTAGATGCATTTTGGGCAAATGATGTTTTTTGCAAGCTTGTATTTTGGGATTTGATGTAGTGGCTTAAAATGCCCTCTAAAGCCTTGTAATAACTCATATTTTCATATGCATGCAAGAATGTTCAGTTCTAATGTATTTTGTGCAATTCATGCATGTTTTAAAACAATTGCATCATTGTATGGTTTGAATTTGACAAGAAAGGGGGGAAATGTAATTGTGCTATAGTTTGGACATGATTAGAATGCTAGGAGTGTGTTTTTTCCTTTCAATATTGAATTATTATGGAGGTTGTAGCATTGGAATGAAGATTTGGGTTAGGAATAAAATAGGGGAGGTGCTGTCCAATTTTCCAGAAATTGGGCAGCAACTTCCATTTGATTTTAGACTAGTTTAGAGCTTGAATTGGTTTGGATGGTCTTCTTGAAGAATGTAGAGCATGATTAGAGCTTTCCAACGACATAAAATTTGTCTCAATTGGATTTAGGATGAAAAAGTTATGAGAGTGGAAAGGTTTCAGCCACTGTTATTAGTCATGAAATTTTTCAGCAACTTTGGAAGGATTTTTCACCCAATTAGAGATTGAATTGATTTTTACACTCTTCATGAAACTTGTAGATAATCCTTTCTTCTTTCTAATGAGGTATTCCATGCCTTATTTCAAGTTAGGAGTGAAAAGTTATGGGATTTAGAAGACAACAGTTACTGTTTATTACTGTTTCATTGGCTAGTTTTTAGGCTGAACCCTTGGCTGTGTTTTTACCCCTCTAAATGATTGTTTCGATTTTTGTTCCCTTCATGAAACTTGTAGAGGGCCTTTTCATCTTTCCATGGAGGTATAATATGTCTTATTCGGAGTTAGGAGTAAGAAGCTAGGAGGGTCGGAATTTGGCTGATTACTACTCATTTGTTCATTTCCGATTTTCCTCTTATAACTTTTGCAATTGGTTGAAAATTCTAGAACATGAGTCCGCATTTTGGAAAATTCTAGCAAAATCAAGGAAGCTCCGATTGAAGTGATTTTTATTGCTGATTTTAGGTTAATTACGATGAATCTTACGAATTTGGTACGAAGGACTTTCATTGACTTTATACTTGTATATAGGTATGAGGGTTTCGGGCTAAGTAGTTGGGTTCTGAATTTGGGCCCCAACATTTGTGGTATCAGAACAAAAGCAAGAGTGTTAAGTTATAAGCAGTTGGGGTCCGGTCTACGGATCGGGTTCCGACACCATCTCTTCCAATAAAGGAAGATACACTATTTAACGTGAGCAATGGAAGACTTTCTGCTCAAAGAATCCGCCACTACATTCGCTTTGCCTGGATGGTACTCAATCAACAAATCATAATCCTTGAGTAACTCAATCCACCTTCTTTGCCTCAAATTCAATTCCTTCTGACTCAGTAAGTACTTGAGGCTCTTGTGATCTGTAAAGATCCTGGTCTGAACATCATAAAGATAATGCCTCCAAATCTTCAAGGCAAAGATCATTGCTGCCAACTCTAAGTCATGAGTCGGGTAATTCAACTCATACTGCTTCAGTTGCCTTGAAGCATATGCTATTATCCTGTCTCCTTGTATCAATACACAACCGAGACCCTTTCTCGAGGCATCACTGTACACTGTATAGCCCTCATCACCAGAAGGCAAAATCAGCACTGGAGCACTTATCAACTCGTCTTGAGCTCCTCAAGCTCTTCTGGCATTCATCAGTCCAGTCAAACTTCTGATTCTTCCTTAATAGCTTAGTCAGTGGAGCAGCTATCATGGAGAATCCTTCTACAAACCTCCTGTAGTAACCTGCCAGACTCAGAAAACTTCTCACCTCTGTCGCTGTCTTGGGTGCATGCCAACTTACTACTGCTTCAACTTTCCTCGGATCAACATGTACACCATCCTGCGAAATCAAATGTCCAAGGAAGGTCACCTCATGAAGCCAAAACTCACACTTGCTGAACTTGGCATAAAGCTCTCTCTCCCTAAGAGTCTGCAATACAATCCTGAGATGCTCCTCATGCTCTTCTTCACTCTTGGAATACACCGAATGTCATCTATAAACACTATGACAAACCGATCCGAAACTCCTCAAGACCCTCGCTCATAAGATCCATGAAAGCAGCTGGAGCATTGGTCAAGCCGAATGGTATAACCAAAAACTCATAGTGCCCATATCGTGTCCTGAATGTTGTCTTGCTTACATCAAACTCCTTGATTCTGAGCTGATGATAGCCTGACCTGAGATCAATCTTGGAGAAAACCCTAACTCCCTGCAGCTGATCAAACAGATCATCTATCCGTGGCAAAGGATACTTGTTCTTAATTGTCACCTTGTTAAGTCTCCGATAGTCAATACACATCCGCCATGATCCATCTTTCTTCTTAACAAATAGAACTGGTGCTCCCCAAGGAGACGAACTCGGCCTGACATACCCCTTCTCTAACAGTTCCTCCAACTGTTCCTTGACTCCTCAACTTATTTGGAGCCATCCTGCATCTGTGATATCGAAATAGACGCGGTCCGGAATCAAGTCAATGGCAAACTCGATTTCCCGCACCGGCGGCAAACCTAGTAACTCATCTGGGAAAACATTTGGAAACTCCCTCACAACTGGGAAATCCTCTAACTTCCCTTCATGCACATCAGCATCTACAACATGTGCCAAGAAAGCTTCACATCCCTGGCCCATCATCCTTTCAGCCAACATAGCTGAAATTAATCTTGGCGATGGTGTCTTCCTATCTCCCCTGAAGATCACCTTCTCACCATTGCCCAGATCAAACTCTACCTCTTTGTGACCACAATCCAGCTTGGCCAGATACTTCTCCATGGTATCCATCCCCAGAATAACGTCTAATCCTCTAAGATCTAGCGGTAGTAAGTCCACTACCAATCTAGCACCATCAATAAAAAGCTCACACTGCTCATACACCTGACTGATCACCACGTTCCTCCTTAGAGGAGTACTAACAATCAAAGGCCTATCCATAGGCACAGAACTCACACCATGCAATGCTATGCTCGTAGAAACAAAAGAGTGCATGGAACCATAATTAATCAAAACAAATACTGCTGAATCAAATAATCGAGCCATACCCGTGACAACCTCAGGTGCGGCTGCAGCTTCCTCCCTAGTCATGGCAAACACTCTTGCCGGCGCCTGACCCCTTGGCCTTCCTGGAGGAACAGTCTTCCTTACAGTCCCAGAGCTACCTACCTCAGTAGCTGGCCTGGTGCCCACTGTCTCTGCATGTCTTGGAACTTGAAATTGTGACCCCTCTTGTCTCGGTGCCTGTGGACAATACTTGGCTATATGTCCCTTCTCTCCGCATCTAAAATAGACTCCAAGTGACTTGAGGCACTCTCCCTGGTGATGTTTCCCACACTCACATAAGGGATAGTTTAACCAGCTTCTTCCTGCTCTACCGGCACCTCCCACATTAGAGGCTTGCCCTGATACAGCCCTCACTTGCTTGTTCCTGGTAGCCCCACTGCTACCTACTTCACTCTGACTGTGAGCGCTCCTCGTGCTCCTCTCAGGCAATGGAGCACTAGTACCCTTCCTGAAAGTCTGCTCCTTGTTCTTCCTCTTCTTGTACGCTTCATTTCTGATATTCTCCAGCTTTTTAGCCTGGAGAGCAGCATCCACCAACTGCTGGTAGTCACAAAAATTGTGAATCAGGACTTTCTCCCTGATTCCCAAGTGAAGACCTCCTTCAAACTTGCGGTACTTGTCTTCCTCTGTTGCCACAATGTTTGTTGCATATCACGAAAGCTGTGTGAACTTCAGCTCATACTCACTCACACTCATGTCCCTCTGCATAAGATTCAGAAATTCCCTGGCCTTATCTTGCACATAGACTCTGGAGAGATACTTCTTTCGGAACACTTCTACAAAATCCCTCCATGTCAACACCGAATGAACAACCTGACTGTGAGGCACTGACTCCCACCAATGCAGTGCGTCACCCTGCAACAGACTAACTACATAATCTAGCTTGTCCTCATCTGAGCATCTCATCTGAACTAGAACCCTCTCGGTCCTCTTCAACCAGGCTTCAGCCTCTTCTGGATTAATAGTCCCACTGAAATCCACAGCCCCAAACTTACGGAGCTTATCATACTGCCCACTCCTATCTACTGGAGCTTGCATCGGCATCTGAGATCTCTGACCCATGGCATACATGAAAGCCTGAGCAAAGGCTTGAAAGAAACTCAGATCCATGGGAGTTCCCTGAGGCATAGGAGGAGGCGGTGGAGGCACTTCTTGTTTCAAACTAGGTGCCTCTGAAATCGGAACAGAATGTGTCTCGGCATTCTGAGGAATATGGGATTCATTCGTACTCCCCTGACGAGAATGAGATCGAGTCATAGCTCTCCGAGTTCTCCTTCGAGGTGGCATGTTCACTCCTTGAATAGAAAATCATTGAAAACTTCAGTTCAAGTAAGACAAGTTTCAAAATATGCAAAAACAGTTCCAATCATGAAAAACTATGCAAGTTATTTCTTGAAAGTAATGTCATGCAGCCCTAGATCAAAAACCTAGGCGCTCTGATACCACAACATGTTGGACCCCGCCATGGAGCCCAACATCGGACATGAGAGCGTGACGTGAAACATGCTAATGATACATTTTAAGGAAAAGACCCGCGGAAGATTTATGGGCCTACTGGAAAACAAACTTGAAACCTGCTTTCATGTGACTTAAACAAACATATCCAAAATTCATGCTCCAAAAGACGAGTTTAATAAAGCTTTAAAAATACCTCAAACCAAATTACAACTTTGAGTTCAAGAGCCAAAAGTACAAAATACTCTTGAACCAATAATACTTGAAATGAAACTAAAGTCTTGACTTCCAAAACAATATAACATTGAAACTAAACAAACATAACAAAATGAAACTGGAGTGCTGCTGTAACATCCCGTTACTGTTAGCGAGGATATTCTGGTAAATTGGGACATACTGATAGGTATCATTACATTCACTGACTGAACATGCTACTGGCCTCTAATTATAGAGGAACAGGTCTACGACATATGCATATTTATATATTCATTGGTACATGCATTCATGATTTTCGGTATTTAATTGTGAATTGGAACTGTCTGAACTGACTGAATTGTGACTGATTGAGAAATTGAGAGTAATTGGGTTCAAGTGATTGATTTAGAATAGTTTACGAGTGGCTGGTATTTTTAGTGGCTTAGAGGAAATTTCCGGGAAATTCGGGAGAAAACGCCCGGACCAAAAATATTTGGGCGACTGACCGATTGACTGTATAGTACTGAAAGAATGGTCCAATGGCAATGGAAAATTAGGATTTTACTAATAGGAAATTATGATGTTGAGCCATTGAAATTTAGAGACTGAAATTAGGACTGATTTGGGAGACTATGTGTATATATATATGGCTAAGTGGATAGAATGACCTAGGGAAAAATCGTTCCTCTTCGTCTCCTCCCACGGCGCCCTTCGATTTCCTCCATCGGTGAGGATTCTTTGATCTATCTCTTGTGGTTTCCCTCCTTTTGTGTTAAGCTAACTGATTTATTTTGATTGATGAAGGATTTAGAGGTTATAGAGTGGATAATCGTTGGTTTTGAAAGATTTTAGGGTTACGGTGAAATCAGTGGAGAAATCGTCGATTGGTAAGTATTTTTGTGTTTAATGTTGTTTTTAATGGTTTCTATAACATTCATGGCATTTATTAGGGTTGATATGGGTAGATGGGAGTGTTTAATGAGGTTTTAAGTGTATTAATGGCGGAAATCGATTGGAGAAGACGATCGGATCGTCGCACGTCGCGACGAGCGCAGAAGCGCCGAGGCTTCGTCGCGATTTAATAATTGAATGTAATTATTTTATTAGTCGCGACGAGCTCGGTCGACGACGACGACGAAGCGTGGATTGGTGCGTCGCGACGAGTGGGTTCCACGTCGCGATTTAACGTGGCTTTATTGCAACGCGACGAGCGGTCCTCTACGTCGCGACGAGTGAGTTTTTCACGTCGCGACGAAAGGGCGTAGGTCGCGACGTATGGGGCAAATTCTGATTGGAATGAACTTAGTTGATTTGGCATAGTTTATGGTATAGACCCCCCCGGTCGAGGTAATTCCTGATTCATTGTGAACTAGAGAAGGGGTCTACTGTTGAGGAAATATCGAGAGTTAGAATTTGATGTAAATGGTACTGACTGTTGAGATTAAAGTTAATTATGGTTCATAGTGTGACTTAAATACTGAATTGAGACAACTGGAGTTTTAATTGGGATTTTCAATAGAAGTTTCGACCCACTGAATAGGGAGTTGTTATAGGAAGTATGAATTGAGAAAATTGAACTGAATTGAGGATTGAACTAAATCCGTGTTGATCTAATTGAGCGAAGAGTTGAGATCGATCATAGGATATCGAAATGGGATTTTAACACCGGAAATCATAAACATGCATTGTACACCACTGCACTGAGACATATGCATTACTGAACTGTTTAATTTAGCATCTAGTAATGGAATGGTATTTTACTGTTATAGAGGTGCCGCTGGATCGTCATTCCACGGACATTGTTGGGACTTCCAGGCAGTAGCTTGGAAGTTACAGGTGAGTAACCTAGTTGGTTCCTCAATCCTTGTGTGATAAAATGTGCTGTGATATGTGTGACTAAATTGACAATGTGAGTGATACATGTGTGAAATAAATGTGCCGCAATTATGAATAAGTGTTCTGATTGTGAGTGAATGTGAGCATTAGTGAATGTGAATCAGTGTAAAGAGTTATGAGTCAGTGTTCTGATTAAGATAGCGAGTGAAGTGATATACATATGCTAGTGACTGTGCAAGTGTGCTCAATGTGAATTACATGACTACTGAAATATATGTGATCGAATTGCACTGCATGACCACTGAAATGTATAAGAGTGAACTGTATTGTTACTGAAATGTATGTGACTGAATTACGTGCTTTTACTGTATAGGATTGAACAATGTGAATTGTACCGTATGATCGCATGACTCTTTGAAAAGTGTACGATTGATTGCACGCTTTATCGAACTAAACTGCTTTGTTACATGACTTTGGGATCAATATCGGGCTTTATAGCCATATCAGAGTGATTACCGAACACTGTAATACTGGACTTTTATAGTCGTACATCGAATCATTGAAAACATCGCATTGCACGATAATCGCATGATCAGATAATGGAATGTGACCCAAGTCGCGATTATTACTGACCGGGCCTCGAGCCCAGGGAGTTATCCTAAACATCGATCGACGGGCCTAGCCCGAGGGAGTTATCCTCGAACATCGCATCGTCGGGCTTAGCCCGAGGGGAGAAATCTCGACGCGCGCCCCCATCGAACACCGATCGAGCACTTGGGCACAACATCAATAACCGGAAAGAGTCTCATATGCATCGTATACATGACTGATTGAACTGCCAAATTGTGTGACGATTACTGAACTGTGATGCCATGATTTACTGTAAATGGTGATGTGATTTCAGAATCGTTCTATGCCATCAAATATTGTTACCGACATCAGATATCGATATGTACTCATCGTATAATCGATATGTAAACCGTTTCTACGCCATCAGTATTATTACTCGACATCAGATATCGTTAATTGATATTACTGTGTCGTGCTGTATGCAATTTGCGTAATGCATGATTTGAGTAAACCATCGATGATGGTTTCTCATTGAGTTCGCAAACTCACCCAAAATTGCAATTATTTTTCAGGAACCGAAGAATACCCCATTAGCAAAACGGGAGTATGTTGCAGGATTCAAGTGAAGGTCAGATGTCGGGATCAGTTCGTGTCTGCATTGCATGTCTTTACTTTTGATACTAAGGTGTTTATTTGTATTTGTAAAATTGACCTCAGTGGCTTTTGAATATGTGTGTATCCAATTGGATGTAAGTGAATGAGTACCCAAATTTGAGCATAGACTTCTGCGCTTTTGTTATAAAAAGTAATGTACCGATTTCTGATCGAGCGGTTAACACGTCATTCTCACTGGGCACGGACCTGGATATCACTGTGGATGTCGAGTTCGGATCCTGCGGGTGTGGAGTGTTACAGCTGCCGTAACTCGTGACTCACTCGATCTCTTGCTCGTCACCTGAATGGGGGAGATTAGAGGGGGTGAGCTATAAAGCTCGTGGGAACATATTTATAATATAGCAATAAGCAAAAGTAATCAAAAATAACTCATTGCCGTGGTACTTGTTGAAATCATAATACTTGAGCATGTATGATTCATAGCTTGAAAATGCTTGATTCTTAAACAATTCGTGATGTATGACACATAACAAATCATAACACATAACATAACATAATGGTTTGGGTTGTCCCTGGTTCGTGACGTACTACACATGCCATCGAAATGTTGATGTTTAGACGTTGTTTCGTGAGGGAATCCTTGTGAGAAACCCTGTGCCACAGTCGGCCAGGCGGGAGAAGCCTTTTCGTGAGTCAATGTGCATTTGACTATTCGTGAGGGACACCGCAAACCCACATAAATATGCATGATTCATATTCTTGTAAACTTGTTTGCCAAACTGGCACTTGCTTGTAAACTTGCTTGTCATGTACTTCAGAAACTTGAATTCATGTACTTGTATTCGTGAAAGGAGAAAACCCCTTTTGGAATTCTTTTCATAATTCATGAATGCAAATCACATAGCAGATTATAATCATTTATAATAGTATGTAATGCGATCGTGGATGATGCAATTAAAATGCATTGAATCTTTCTTGATTTGAAACAAAACAATGAGTACTTATTCACTCTAATATAAACATGAACCCACCTGAATTCCTTGCTTGTTCTTGCCTAGGAATGAGTTTCCTCTTGAGCCTCTTGATCCTCTTGCCTCTCTTGTTCTCCTAAAATAAGAACCAAAATCTCATTCAATAACTCATACTGAAACAATAGTTCCATTCTTAACTTCCATCCAAAATTTCATATCCTTAGAAACTGATTTAGAACTTCATCACTTCACAAAACTTGTAGATCTATGCCTCTAGTTTACAACGCCTCTAAAATCACCCCAAAAGGACTTCTGTAGCAAAAGATATGATCAAAACACTAAAAATATCGCTTGCTGGAAAAACTGGGCTCGCCGCGACGAGCGGCCTGGCACGTCGCGGCGTGCGGCCCTTCCTCAACACGTCGCGAAGTGCGGCTTGGCACGTCGCAACGTGCAGCCTTCTGCACGCCGCGACGTGCGGACGGGAGGTTCGTCTCCCGAACCCAGTTTCCGCCATTTTTCTACCTTAAAATCTTCCCTTTCTCAACTACAACACATCTAACTCTTGAATCAAGCTCTATACTTCCATTCTAAACTCATTCTAACACAAAATCACCAACAAACATAACAACTCATGCAAATCTACAAATCTTTCCCATAAACCCTAACTCCATCGATTTCTACTCAATCCATGCTAATCTAGGGTTTGATTCAACCTAAACAAGAGTAGAAGAGTGAAACAAACCTGAAGAATGCTTCTAAACCTTCGAAATTTACAACTGGAGCTTTCCTCTTTTCTTCTTCTTCTTCTCCTCTCTCTCCCAACTCTCTTCTTCGTTTCTTCTCTTCTTTCTATTTCTTTTTCTCTTTTCCTTTAACTCCTTAAACCTAATGAAAATACAAAGACTCAAATGCCCTCCTTTTCTTAGCCTTAAACATCATAACTCAAGTGCCTTGACCATTTTGCCCTCAACATTTCTACTCTTTCAAACACTTATTCCATACTAATCTCAAATAAATCCAAATTTTCCATTAATATTTCCAATTAATCAAAACTATGCCATAAATCATACAACTAACACAATCAAATTAATTCATGCTTAACAACATCAAGAAAAACAAAATTTGGGGCCCAACAATTTTCCTAGTCGATATTTTGATTATAGTGCGATACACATGAAGTGCATATGGAAATATGTCATGTTATTTATACTATATAATCACCATTTTCTAAATATTCTTCTTTAAGTTCTTAATTATGGCTTCCATTATGCCATTTATTTGAGGATAATAAGGGAAAATTTTATTATTTGAGGATAATAAGGGGAAAATTTTAAATGACTAGTTTTGAATTATTTACAAAGTTTTTGAATTATTGTGGCCTTTGATAATTTTTCTAAACAATCTTTAACGACAGTTGATATCTCACTTAATGAACTTATTGAAGACTTTGTGTGACTTAAGAGTATAAGTCGATTTCATTCCACTTGGTGAAGTTATCTTTTACAACTAGTATGATGATTGAACCAAAAATATAAATTCTCCATATTGAAAATGGATAAGGAAAGGACATTCTATGAAAGGGGGAAGCTTGCAAATGCTTCAGATTTTTTGTATAAATTTAGCAAAGGTGAGAGTTGTTCATGTACAGAATGCAATCTTGCTTTATGTTTAGCCAATAATATTTCATTAGAAAATCAATTAGGCAATTTTAAGACTACCTAGATGATTCGTGTACGGCCTTTCATGTGCTTCTCTTGTAATCTAGTTCACCTTGCTATTAGTCACAAAGCAAAAGAGATCATCATCAAAATTCATTTTGTATACCAACTCTCCACTTAACAAGAAATTCATTACGAGTATCCTGAATTCATTCTTCTTTATGAAATTTTTCTCTTGAAGGATATTTGTTAATTTGTATGAGGCTTTTGTCAAAATACCATGGATTTCTATTAGGATGAATATTTACTACTAAACAATATACTAGTTCAGACCTCATCCCAATTTAAAGAGGTTCAATTAATAATTCTTTTTTTTTTCTTCAAAGAAGCCAAAGTTGGCATCAAAAACCTGATTTTTTTTCTTTAGAGAATTGAAATAATTCAACTTGTTAGTCTCCAAATTGTGCACGAAAGTGGGGTAAATTATATGTTATTTATTTTATACCCTATTTCTATACTAATGAGTGGTTATAGAAAAGTCATATAAAATAATTTTAGGACAAACAAATTAATAGTAAAAGAGAATAAGAAAGAAAAGACAAAATCAATTTGCATCGGTTTGTCTAAACAACTCTTAGCCTATGTATGCTCCTTAAGCTTCATTTAATAATTTACTATCTTCTTCTTTTAATAAGTGAAGAAAAATCCTCCACACAGTTTATTCTTTATCAATGGTGAAAAGGAATCCTTACAAATCTTGTTTCAGTTGAAAAGGAACCCTCAAAATATGTAACTAAGTAGTCTCTTCAATTTCTACACTAGTATGCCAAAAACCCTTCCTATATTTCACATATAGTCTATTTATTCTTAAAACAACTCAAAATAGTAGTTGAAAACAAAAACTAGTCGCCATAGCTATTACTAATGAACCTCAATAGTTGAAAATATAGTCGCAAACTCATGATACACGTTATTAAAAGACATTAATTGACCATATTGCTACATTGACCAACCAGGTTACCCAAAACCCTAGCGTTAGTCACCCAAATCACCACATGTTTTACCAAACATCTTGAAACAAGTTTTTCAAAAGTTTTCACATTCTTTCAATGATCAAAACACGTTTCTTTTGTTGCCTTAAGAGAGTTTTTCTTTAAAATCTTCTCAAATTTTCCTTTAATTATGAAACAAATTATATACAATATGTCTTAAGTGCAAATGATTATGCAATGATTGCCCTTAACTTATTTTAATGATCAATATAAAGTTACAAGGAATATAATGACTTGCTTAAATATTAATATGCTTGATTCCTTCTTAATCTTCTTCGTGCTTCACTTAAATTCTCTTGTATGCACTCTTAAATTGCGTATCTACTCCACTTTACTCATTTTCTTTATCCTTTAATTTCTCACCTTACCTTTCTATTAAACTTGATTTCCACATATTAACTCAGTAACATTACTAAAAATAAAATGGTCTGTATAACTTACTTAAAGCTTCATTTATACTCTGTTAGCAGATGAGCAAAGACTAACAACCAAGGACAAATTTAACCTTGGTTCAAAATGTGGCCATTTATAAATTGACTATAAATCTTGAAGTAGGTCATGCAAAGTTTACGAAAGCTGCTGGGCATACTAACTTCACAATTTGGAGAAAAGAAATTATGCAATTTAACTATTTGATAGCCTTAACGCAGTACATATTGTGATTTGAGACTCATCATAATCTGAAAATAAAAATATTACAAACGCAAAATATATAATTCCAAGAGACGTTTTGTTTCACTCATCTTCAACGTATATGGTTTCTTGCTGAAATAACCCACCAAACAGCTTCCGCACCTCGGCCTTTGATTCGGTCTCTTTAGGTTTCGGCTTCAGCTGTTCCTTTGACTTGAAAGAAAGTTTTGGGATAGATCGTTTGGTAACAGCTTTCTGGGCTGGTAGAGAACGGGCCTTGGCTTGTCCTCGGACAGTAGCAATCCGCACTTTTGGTTCCGCATCCTCACTACTCCTTTGAGCAACAGTTGTAATCTGAGAGCTTAGTTTTTCCCAAGAGAAACCCGATCCAATGTCCTTTGCTCTGCTCAAGAGGTTTTCCACTGAAGCTCCTGTAGCTTCTGCCTTTTTTTGGGCTTCATCAGCGAGGCTGGAAGCTTTAGATTCTTCTTTGAGCTTCTTTGCTGCCTGAGCAGCTTCGCGAGCTTCCTCAGCAGCTATCCTTGCCTCTTCCTCAGCTTTTTCCTTTGCCACCGTTGCTGCGTACACTTTTCTTCTTTCATCTTCAGGAACAGCTCTATATACAACAACCGTGGCCAGTATATAACAAATTTAATTTAGAGCAATGATAATATAAGATTGTTTCACAATCACAATTTTACCTGAAAAGCTCACCCACAGACTTTGATGGTGCCGATGGATTACTATAAACTTCCACCACCTAATATAGGTAAACAAATAATTCGTATATCGGTTTCTGCACTGGTCTATAAGTGAAGAAATCATCAAATGGACCATCCCAAAATCCCAAGGTTTGTATAATATAATGTACCTTATTTTCTGCCACTGTTGTATTGCAGAAAACATCTGCCACTAAAGAAGCTATCTGAGACTTGGCTACCTGATAATGACAGTCAAAAGACAACAGATGAGAAACATATAAAGTGAAGGAGTATATGGCCCCGGGCAAACTAAAACTAAAACGTTAACAATGAAACAAGACCAATTGCATACATTACATTACTTTGAAGTCGTTTTGATGGGTGCTTCCTTCAGTCGACACGACAAGATTGTAAGAACTTTCTGGTGAAAAATCCTCCGTTAAACTTGTCCTTATGAAAGTGTAGTTCACATCTGTTTCAATTAATTTCTGCAAGAACTCGGGTATACTGAGTGGCTGAGATGGCGAGAGCAGGTTGTTAAAGAATGAAGTGATGCCATCTAACACATTGTAAGTTGACTGACCAGCTGCGTTCCCATCATAAACTATGGCAACATGGCCAACGCCTGCTAACTGAGCAGCTTTGATCACTTGCAGGGCATCAGAAGTGGAGACCTCGGTCGAGGGACCATCTTCGGCCGGACCAATTGTGACTACAACTTTGCTTGCATTGCCAATTGCTTTGGCAATAGATTCTGCATCTTGGAAGGTTGACTCCACAGCATTCAGACGCTTCGATTCTTCTTTGGATATGATCTGGCAAATGCAGTCAATAGAAGGGGTTTAAACTATGGAAAAACTTAACATCACGTTTGATTAGCTTAGCTACAGACTGGAGGTTCTAATGGGATCACTGGATTAAAAACAATTATGAAGCCAGAAATAAACCAACTTTTCAGTCATCATACAATCAGAATGACACGCTATTTTCATTTAAATCCCAAATTCAGGTGAAACTGCTCTAGTTCTCACATTGTATTTTGCAGCCAGAAGAGCCAAGTCCTGAGCAGCACCAAGCTCGGAAACTCCAGCTCTAACGTTAAAACCTTGACGCAACAATGTTTGAGAAATGCGAACACCAGCCTGTCCATTAGCTCCAGCAACAAACACTGTCCCGGTATCTTTCCTTCTTGGGTTACCAAAAGATATTCCTGAAGCAGGACTACTCACAACAGGCACCAAAGATTTCATATCAGGTACTTTGCTAAAGTCGAATTTGAACGGACTTGAATTCACTGGGCCATCAGTTTGGCTCCCTTCTGAATCATTTTTTGGCTTGCCAAGTGGAAATGGAGAGAAGGGTCCTGGTCTTTTGGCAAAGACGGTAAGTCTTGGAGCCTTCAAAGAGAGCCTGGAATGAGGTGTGGTGGATAGAAGGAAAGAATTGGAGGATAATGTTGGAGCCATGGAAATGGAGAAATGACAAAAGGCGGAAAAAAACTAAACCCTCCTCCAAGTCTATGATTTTTTCCACTTGATTGCACATTTCATCATATCCGTAGGCGTCAAATTCTTCTGGTGCCTGTGACGAATGATATTATCCGGATAGGAGGTCAAAGAAAGTTCGCGAATGGAGTGAAGCCACGTAATTTAGGTGTTATCTTCTGGGAAAATTTTTCCGCCAGACATTTTGTTGAGCAGAATTGGCAAATACCGTATGATAATTAGTAATATAATGGCTCAAGCACTGTCTTGTTTTCATTCAAGTGATCAAATTAGGATGAAAAAGATCTGCGAAGTAATCAGATAAAACTTTAAAAGAATTAGATCTGAGACTCATCTTAAAATTTAACCATATTTCATTTTTTTCATTACATATTTAATGGGACTATAAAAAATAACGATACCTGCTTCGGGCATAAATACACGACAGTTTTGTATGCTGCCCTTGTCCCGTTATGCTCACATTTTCTATTGTAAGCTATGCCAATAAGGTTAGTTCAACTTAATTAAAACTGATTTTTCTCTTTTAAACTGCTTTTTTTTTGTATCACCTATTAAGTTCCTAATATATTAGCAATGATTTTAAATTATAGTTATAATTAGATAAATTTTAAAAAAATAATTTATCTTTAATTGAAAAACAATTAAAACATTCGTCATCCAATGTTTCAATTGGATAGAATATGAATATAATATCTACTCTTTTGAATCCAATAATGTTCGTTCTTGCTAATTAGTAATTAATTTATTTTAATTCACTCTGCCGAAAATTCTATAAACCATTACTGATTAAGAACAGTAGAACATTCTCTATAATTACTTTAGAATGACGAATTATTTATTGACTTACTCAACTATCTTTATATGGTTCATAATGCATCCAAGTACTACTGACTGAATTATCTTAAATAGAACGGTTCATAAGTAGCTTTAAAATATAGTAATTCTCACATAAGATGCTTTGATAATCTCAATACTAAAGATCAATATATAATCATCATAATAAGAAAATCCACAAACACATAAGTATTATTTCATTTTGGGATGCTCATAATTAGGTCAATTCAGTGAACTTATTCTATAATAAGCACTCACACATTAGTTTAAATATCCACATACTTTAATTTTTAAGATCAATTACTTTCTTCATTAAAAAAAACATAGCATGTGCTAGTTTTACCGTTTCATCAATATCCTGTCTTGATGAAACCAAAACTAAAAACATTTGTCTGTGCAATGACGTCATTATTATTACAGTACAATACTATAGGCTCAACAATGCTAAGAACCAACCCAAGTTTAGTGATGAACTTCTTGATCCAATATGCTTCATTTGCTACCTCTGACATTAAGATGTACTTTACCTTGCATGATGAATCTACAATGGTTAGCTATTTGGAACTCTTACAACATACCACACCACTATTCAAAGTGAAGATATACCCTTACTGTGATCTATTATCATTTTGATCTAACTAAAAACTAGGTTATGAATACCCTTAAACTCTTAATTTGGCTCCTTCATAAATTAAGAAAATATCTTTAGTCCCTCTTAAGTCCTTTAATATGTTTTTTATAGCTATCTAGTGACACTCACCTTGATTGGCTTGAAACTTGCTTATTATGCTCTAACCATAAGAAATATATAGTATAGTATATAACATCACATA
Source organism: Erythroxylum novogranatense (assembly GCA_029891385.1). Classification (NCBI taxonomy): domain Eukaryota; kingdom Viridiplantae; phylum Streptophyta; class Magnoliopsida; order Malpighiales; family Erythroxylaceae; genus Erythroxylum; species Erythroxylum novogranatense. The sequence goes on along the minus strand of CM057226.1, from coordinate 52,427,311 downwards.
TATAATTGATTTAATTGTTGAAGCAAAAGGAACACAATCCATTTTTTCTCTTCCTTCTTGTGTTATAGGACATAAACTCTATGAAAAAGAAATCTCATGGAACATAAGTAAGAATCTCCTTTTGGAATACTCTATGTTAAACCTCTTTAGCACTTTGTTTATATACGTGGATTGAGATAACTTAAGCAACATTTTTAATCTATCTCTATAGATCTGTATTCTCATAATATAGGTAGCTTCTCCTATATACTTTATAGAGAAATTTTTGGATAACCAAATCTTTACAAACTGGAGCATTAGAATGTCATTTTCAATTAACAATATGTCATCCATATATATAACTAAGAAAATGAATGTACTCTCACTAACCTTCTTATGGATATATAGTTTATCCAAATTTTTGATAAAATAAAAACTTTGGTTATCTCATCAAAATGGATGTTCTAACTAAGTGACGTTTACTAAGTCTATAAATAAACTTTTGTAACTTGCATACTTGATTAGGAAATCTCTTATATTTAAAACCCTTAGGTTGTGTCATATACACTTCCTTCAGTAAATCCCTATTGAGAAATAATATTTTGACATCCATCTGTCACATTTTATAATCATGATATGCAATATAGCCAATAAGATCTTTATAGATTTAAGCATAGCTACTAGCGAAAAGGTTTCACCAAAATCAATTCCTTATTTTTGTTTGTAACCTTTAGTCACTGACTTTGTTTTGTATGTATGTACATTTCAGTCCATGTCAATTTTTCTCTAAAAACCCACTTGCATTCAATAGATACAATATCATTAGGTGCATCCATAAAATTCCATACTTGGTTAATGTACATGGATTCCATTTCATAGTCCATGGCTTCATGCCTTTTGAAAGAATTAATGCCATACATTGATTCTTTAAAGGTAGTAAGCTCTTTATGTATGAGTTCTACATTATCCTTCCCTTTTTCTATATATAGATCTAATCTAACAGGGGGATGACATATCCTATTAGTACATTGTGGACTATGTGTCTCTTGAACCCTCAGTTGTACAATGTATATATCAACTTAAGGTTCTTATTCCATCTGGATGTGAATTTGTGGTTTTTTAACTTCTTTAAGTTCTATCTTACTCCCACTACTTTCCTTGAGAATAAATTCTCTTCCTAAAAATATAGCATTTCTTAAGACAAACATCTTTTGCTCAAGAGGACAATAAAGTTGTTGTTTGACACTCACTTTTAGATACCCCACAAATTTGCATCTATCTAATTTAGCTTAAATTTTATCAGATATTGCACGTTTAACATAAGCATCACATCCCCAAGTCATTAAGTGTGACAACTTTGGTCTACTACCAGTCTATATCGCATATGATGTCTTTTCAATTGATTTAGATGAAACTATATTCGGAAGGCAAATAGTAGTTTTAATGGCATATCCCAAAATGAAACAGAAAGGATTGCGCGACTCATCATGGAATGTATCATAACTAATAAAGTATTATTTCTCCTATTAGATACTCCATTATATTATGAATTAGAGAATCTCATTCTCTTTTAAGTAACAAACTCGTGGTCTAAGTATTCACCATCTCGATCTAATCTAAGTGATGTTTAATCTCTTCCAAGTGTTCACTCAATTCAAAAACACACATAAAAAGAATTAGAAACCTACTATAATACAAAAGTTGACAACTAAGAATTGAAAATTATGAATTGCCCCCATGCAGCGCTTTGTTTACCATCATTAGCTCGACATTCTTTGTTGGCTAATGGTGATTCAAATGGGTCATATGATGGTAGTGCCATTAGAACTTTCATAAATTGCACTCGAGCTACCAGACTATGCTTCTTACCACCTTTCTCTTTCAGTTTTTTCTTCTTTCGAGTCTTTTTTCACATTGGAGATTGTTCTAATGAGTTCATACAAGGTTAACCTTGCCCAACTTCTTTACAAGATTCATAGATCTTTATAACATCCATAGATTTGAAAGAATTGTTTTTAATCTTAGACACTTTAAATGACACCTTGTCATCCCTACTCTCACTATCAATTCGCCCCCATCAACATCTATAACTAACTGGACAGTAGCTAAAAATGGTCTCCCCAGGTGTCTCCACATCCTCTTATATGTCTAAGATTACTGTCAGAATAGTGAACTTATCGACCCTAACCAGAACATCTTTGACTACACCTCTAGGATGGTGGATTGATCTATTAGCTGTTTGAACACGCATCCTAGTGGGTATTATTTCGCTGAACTCTATGGTTTTATATAAGGTATAAGCCATCATACTTATAATAGCTCCTAGATTCGTGAATGCCTTATCCATTCTATCACTATTAATAGTGCATGGGATGTAAAAATCTCCCGAATCATCTCGCTTTTGTAGTAATGTCATTACTTCAATGGAGTTCTTGGTGCTTAGCAATTCATTCTTCAACTTTCCTTTTATAGATTCTGTCAAAGCCCGTCACGCTTTTAATTGCTCTATTATATCCAAAAGTTCATTCAATTAAGCTCCCTTTGATTTCCTCTTTGAGTATAAAAGCTGACAATTCTATATGGACAACAATTCTATTAATACCAGTTGAGTATAAAAGCCAATTACCTAATAATGTAGGATCCCACACACTCTATATGAAGAACTTCTCGAACCATTAGATAAATATATTTGAAAATAAAACAGTAAACACACCAGAAGCATTCATGTAAGTATACATAAATTTACTACTCAACATTATTTAAATACCTACAATCGCTCTTATTTGTGCAGCAACAATAGCCACTATTGTTGGGACCCGATCAGAGGTCGGATCCCAACCGAAAACGAAATGAAGGCGATCGAAAATAAAGAAATGCACATTGGATAATTCGCATCCGAAGGCGACACAATTAGGGAAAAGCAGAAATTAATAGTAACAACGAAATCGAATCTCAAATGAAAGCGGAAGCAAATCGAAATCGAACATGAAAATAAACGAACATGAATTGAATCAAAGCCAAGAAACGGAACATATGGCGAAAGCAAGTCAGATACGAATCGAATCACAAATCGGAAGCGAATGACTTGAAAGTGAAGACATAAATCGGAAGACAAAGCGGACAAAAGCGATACAATATAAAGTGGAGCAAATCAAATTCTGAGACAAAATGAAAACGGATCCGACTTCCAAAAATAACACTCTTTAGAAAAACATCACATTGGAAATCCTTAAGACTAAACTAAATCTGAAACCATTATTAAATTTGTCTTTTCTATTCTTTCATATTCACTTTATTCAATCTTATACAAATTACATCCTTAAACAAAAACTCAAATCATAATCAGGCAATAAAATTTCGGCAAGATAATACGCTTTATGATTAACCCAACCTGCAAAGGGTTTAAATTACACTTCTATATTTCTCACACAATAATCAGTATCATCGGACACCCGTCCAGAATCCAATACACATTCATATCTCAATTTAACATCCAAAACCCATTCACATTTTCTCATATCAATTCATACTCAAATATATACACAATCTCATAATTCATCACAATTCATAAACAATTTGTAAATCAAATCCTTATACAACTCATAGCGGCATTATCACAAAATACAAAGATCGCAAACATGTCGAACGAACATGTCGAACGAACATCTTGTCTCTCCTTCATCCGATCTCCTACGATTACCTGGAGATTAAGGATGAAAAGGGGGGAGGGTGAGCACAAAGCTCGTGGGTAACAGGTTTATAATGAAGCATAAGCAAAACCGTTGAAAAATTTATTTGTTATACAAGATTCATAATAAGTTCATAAAACGCTTTGCTCCCAAATTCTCAGTCAAATCCGAAATTTTTGAGTTCACACTCGTAGTTGAAAAGTGTCATTACTTTCTCAAAATTCTTAGTGAAAAATGGTATCACATCAACACAACATGTTCATTCAATCATCAATACAAATGCTCGATTTATGCACAAACTTGACAATTCATAGATGCAATGCACAAACAAACGGCTCGAGAGTTCCATAAAACGATCCGGATAAACCGAAGTTTATACCGTAAACAAAACGAGTCCGATTTCTCAAGGAACTCGTGGCCCAAAGCGGGCAGCCGGGAGAAGGCTAAACATCGACGTGCACATGACTCCATCCGTTACTCTCTCACCCAAACAAAGCACATAACAATTCAATTTATGCTCGAAGCATTTTATCAAAGCTTTCATACTCTTCATGCTCTTTTCTTTCTTTTCCGAATATACAAAATGCCATGAATTTTTCCAAGGCATGACATAAAACGTTCCATGCATTTTCATCTTTATTGTAAAATTCATCAGAAAAGTTCATATGCTGAAACATATAGAAATTTTGCAAATCATTCAATAGAAACAAAACAATATTTTTGAAATAATTGAAACCATTCTTGACTTGGGAGAAAACTTTAATGGCTCATTACTAAATTATAAACATGAAACCCACCTGAAATCCTTGCTTGGATCCATGCTAAAAAGTTTCCTCTCATCTTGATCCTCTTGCCTTCCTTGATTCCCTCTAACAATAACCAAAAAAAATCTCATTCAATCGAAATTCCAAATTATGATCACGAAAATGAAGAAATTTGACAATCTTTCTTCTAGAAACATTTTTCCCTTATGTCTTAAGTTTCTATGACTCCAAAATCATTCGATTCACTTCAGAAATCCCAAAGTTATACTTCAAACATATTAGGCCTATCCTTATGTTGAAACAAGAATCTATACTCAATTTCCATCTACAAATTGAGATCTTTAAAGACTGAAATAAAACTTTCTTTCTTCATAAAACTTTTAGAACCTTGTCTCTAGATCACAACGAATCAAACATCACCTCAATTGGACATCTACATCAAAAGTTATGCCCAAAAAAATATCGAAACACCTCTGCGTTGAAACCGGAGCTCGCCGCGACGAAGGCCACGCTCTTCGCGACGAATGGCCCGTGCTCACCGCGACGCACACACATTCACACGTCGAGACGAACACAACTTCGCACGTAGCGACGAACACAAATTCGCACGTCGCGACGAACACAAATTCGCACGTCGCGACGTGCGGGTTTGGAGAACGTCTCCGAACCCGATTTTCAAATTTTTCCCACTTCAATCCTTCCCTTAATCACATACAACACATCTAAACCTTAATTCAAGTCCAATAATACATTTCTAACTCATTCAAACCTTAAAATCAGCCACAAATCCAACAACCCCAAGATTTCACCTAGGTTTTCCGAAAATCCCTAAACAATCGATTCTAACACATGCAAATCGATTCTAGAGTTTAATCCAACCAAAACAAGGAGAAATGAAGTTAAACTTAACAAGACTTGCTTCAAATATGTCAAAAATCTTCTTGGATCCAGAACCCTAGCTTCCCCTCTTCTCTTCTTCTCCCACGGCCACAACTCCCTCTTCTTCTATTCTTCTCATTCCCTATTTTCTTTCTTTTATCTCATACTCTTAATGAGTGGGGAAAGTCCAATTTGCCCTCCCACCTAAGTCTTATAACTCTTAGTCTTAAGTAACATGCCCAATTTTCCCTTATATATTCTTATAACTTTAATATCTCCATTCAGAAATTAAAATCTTAGGAACTGAATTAAATTTCTATTCCTTCAAATAATTTGTAGTCCCATGTCTCTCACTTATTGAAAACAAGAATCAACTTGATTGGATTTCTACCGATCAAGATATCGTCAAACATATTGAGTCATGCTCGGAAAATATCTAACTCCCTTTGACTCAATCAATCCCTTACAATCTAATCTCAGAACAATCATAATTTTCCATCATGATGTAGGTCATCGTCTTAGGAATCCAATGCTTCAAAAACAAGCTATGTCAGATGTCGGACGAAGAAATTATAAGCAAAAGATTGAAAAATGGGTCGGATTGGGAACGAAATAACAAAAACAGGAGGAGTCAAAGCGGCATACAAATAACCGAAATGTCCAAAATTCATAACTTCTTATTCCGCGCTCCACAAATTTCACACTTTACATCAATGGAAAGATCAAAACATATTCTATAACTTTCATGAAGGACTTAAAAGCAATAGCAACCTCTAACTATGTCAATTTTTCGATCGAAGCTTCTGTCAAAAAATGTAGCATCCTATAACACATTCAAACTTTATAATTTCATATCTCCCAAATTCCATAACCAGAAATAACATATTATACATCATTGAAAAGCTAGGATCATCTTCTATACCTTTCGTGTAAATCATTGAACTCAATTCAATTGTCTCAACTCACATTACACACCTAAATGTACACGTATGAACATTTTCACAAATACTTAACTTTGACTGATCATAACTTTCACTCCCGATATCGAAAAATACCAAACTTTATGGCGACTCCAAACTCTCAACAGGAACTACAGCTTTCATAAAGATCATTTTCTCAAATTCTGCTTAAGTCAAAATCAACTCTCTCTACTCCAAAAAGTCAAACTTTCTCAATTCTTCAAATTCTCACTTTCACTATTTATTTCATACTCTTCAACTCCATTATAATCAACTCATTCACTTTAACTTTTTCTAATAACTTCCATGATACAACACAAAATTTACTCAAAACCTCACATCAATTTCATTGAACTCAAAAACACCCATTTCATGTATTAACTTCAACACATCATCTTAATTTGTTCAAACCATCATTGTTCACATCAAACCTTACACAAAATCACTCAAATTCATGAATTTTCGCTTCCTTTACACACAACTAAGTCACCTCAATTTTCTCGTTTAATGTCAAATTACAATTCACAAATCTGAGAAAGGTTCGGGGTCCAACATGTTGGACCCCGAACCTTGAGTGACAATTTGACTATGATCAAGTGGATGAGTTAATTGAAATTAAGTTGAAGATCATGATTAAAACGAGAAAGAGTGAAAATATGAAAAAAAAATTGTGTAATAGTTGACTTTCGGCCTTTGAAGGTTGACTTTTGATTGAGGCAAAATTTGATAAAATGGTCTTCGAAACTTGTAGGTTATGTTCAGATATTTTGTGGACATAAAGTTTGTAATTTTCGATATCGGAGTGAAAGTTATGATCGATCAAAGTTTATGTTTGATCGGGTTTGACTTTTATATTGGTTGGAACTTTGACTGAGAAATTAACCTAGTTAGAGGTTAATTGAGCTTTGATGTTCTTCATGAAAATGAAGGATTTGTTTTGATCTTTATTTCGATATAAAGTATGCAATTTTTCGATCTCGGAATATTAAGTTATGATTTTTACAAGTTTATATAGAGGATAGTATCTTTGACCGGAAAATGGACTCCCGTAGGAGTTGAATTGAGTTTTATGTTCTTCTCGGAAGATTTAGAGCTTCTCTCAAGCTTTCTATAGAGACTAAGTTTGTCAAAATCGGAGTTCGGAGTAAAAGTTATGAATTTGGAAGTTTCGATTTTAAGTGAAAAAAAGAAAAAAAAAAGAAAAGTTTTAGCTTTAGTGCCAGGCGACGGCTCGCTCTAGCGAGGCGGGCGCCAGATCGCGCTCAGGCGGCGACCGCTTAGCGAGGCGGGCTTGCCACGCCTCATGAGGCAAGGTTCGCCTCATGATGTCAGGCCTCGCTAGGCGACGCCGCCTAGCGAGCGGGCGCCTCGCCTCATGAGTCAAGCGCCCATACGCCATCCGACGCCTGCTTTGCTCTTCTCGATTTTCTTGACTTTCCTCCTTTAATCCGACCTTTGTTCACTATTTTGCTTATATCTTTCCGTCCGACATCCGATTGAGTTGATTCTTTTTGCGTTGGATTCCTAAGACAATGAATTTCATTTTATAAGAAATTTAGAACTTTTGAGATTAAATTAATGGTGATTAATTTAATCAAAGTGAGTCGGAAATTTTCCGAGCATGATTCAAGTGTTTTGTGAAATTCGGGATCTGTAGAGATCCGATTGAAGCGATTCTTAAGGCGAAATAAAGATAAGACAAGGGCTACAAATCATATGAAGACATGAAATGTCAATTTTGCCCTTAGGACTTTTAAGTTTTGAATTTAAGTTCGGATTGGGGTGTAATTTTTGGATTGGGAACACCTGTGAGTAATTTGAGTATAACTTTTGATCTAGGAATTGAAATGAGACGATTCTTGTTTTGAATTAAACTAGAGACATAAGGCTACAATTGTTATGAAGACATCGAGTTTCAATTCTGGAATTAAAAATGTGAAATGTTGGACGGAAATAATCGTACATGGAAAATGTGTTAGAATATGGATATATCCGAACTTTTTACAGATAACTTTTGATGTAGTGCTCGGAATTGAGCGGTCGGTGGCGTTGGATTCGTATGATTGAGAGGAACATTTCGAGAAGGAAGTTTGGACAAATTCCTTCAATTTAATAGTGCGAATCAGAACTGCAAGTGAGAATGGCATAAAGTAATAATGGAGGGCAAATGGTCAATTAACCATCATTAAATGAAACACATGCAAGAGATGTCGTTTTGGCTTATTAAAAGCCACGGAAGTGGCTGGAGAAGTCTGGAAAATGTTAGAAGAAAGAAGAAGAAATAAGAAGAGAGAGTTTCGGGTGATGGAGAAAAGAAGAGAGAGAAAGTTATTTTCGATTTTTCTTCTTATTTCTTAAGGATTTTGGGATGTTTCCAAGAGAGAAAAAGGTAGAGGAGCATAAGAGCTTCCTTTCAAGCCAAAAAAATTCGAATTTGGAAGAGAAAGAGGTAAGAGAAATTGTTTTACTTTGAGATTTTGATTAATTTTCGGTTTAGAATTATGGCATATAAGATGGGTTTATGATTTATGACGTTAATTTTGAAATATATGCTTTAGGCTGGGTTTAATTTTGGATGGAAAATTGATTAAGGTTTAGGCTAAATTTTATGATGAAGAATTTTGAGATATTTTGGTATAGAGTTATAGATAGTGATAAGAATTGATGATATATGAAATCAATTTTTGAAGAATTTGTATTTTATGGTATTGAATTTGGATAAATTGGTTTAGGCCAATTTTAAGATTTGGGGATTTTTGAAATTGAGGATTCAAATAGTTTGGAATTAATGTGAATTGATGAATTGTGAGATTAATTTGAAGAAATTATGTTTTATGAGATTGAATTGAGTGTCTTAGATTAGGCCAATTTTGAAAATTGGGAATTTTCAAATTGGAGATTGAAATAGCTTGGAAGTATGATAATTATGAATTTCCGATAGTTAATTTTGAGACTTATGCAAATTTATGATGTGAATTTGGGTTATTATGGTTTAGGTCGATTTAAGTGAAAGAAGGAAAGAAGCAAGGATCAAATTGAAGCTCTGGATAAACTTCTAGCGTCATTTCGAGGTGGGTAGCATATTTATATTTTGATTTATGAGCAATATGCAATTTTGAAAAATTAAAGAAAGCAATTTTCAAAATTAAAGAAAGCAAAATTTTGGATTTTGATACATTATTGTTTTAGTAAGTGTTTGAAAAGAAAGGTTGGTTAATGTTTGAAATTGTGATTTCAAAGGATTTCGAAAAATTATTACAAGTGAATTATGTTTGAAAAGAAAAATAGAAATTTCGAAAGTTCATTTTGTTATGTATGCATTGCTAAATTATGTAAAGTCTTTGAAGTTATTGATTGATTGATTGAGTGATTTAATTGTATGTATTATGTGAATATATGAAAATCAAAATTTGGAAAGTGCCTTCAGCAATTTGAATTTCCATTTCGATATGTGTTATGTGGGTTTGGTAGGTCCTTGGTGAGTCAGTCATTGTCTCTATGTGTATAGCCTTCTCCGTGTCGCATTAGGGTACGGAGTCTGATTTCGGACTCCTTCATGGTTACACTGGACCGCAATGCGGAAAGTGTAAGACGTTTCGTTTCACGATCGCACAGGGACCGCTTATGCGGGGCTATGCAAAGACGCTCTGCTTGGACCTAGCTGCACCATTCGATATGTTATGTGTTTTGATTTGTTTCGTGTGTTTGCATTCATGTTTATGAGACATTCAAGAATTTTGAAAATTGAGGAATGAGTTATAAAAGTTTGAAAAATGTTAAGAAGGGTTTGAGAAAAGTATTTGAAAGTTGAAAAGTTTGAAAATTAGCCCTTTTGGCAAAAAGATTATGAAAATGTTTTCACTTATTTGTCATTTTATAAATGTGTTATCCACGAGCTTTGAGCTCACCCCCTTTCATCCCCATCTCCGTGTTTCGAAGGGAGATCGGATGAAAGAGTGTGAAGACGTCAATTCGGCAGCTTATATGTTTTTGTAATTTGCATGGGTTAGATTTGAGTAATCTGAAATTTGAGTATGGATATGTTTATGGCTTAAGATAGGTTTGAAAGAAAAGGATTTGTGTATATAGTTGAGTATTGAAAATGGTTTTGAAATTTGTACATGAAATTGTGTATGAATTTGGGAATGAGATTGAATTATGAGAATAGTAGAGCGACTTACAAATATGAGAATGTTTTAGAAATAGGTTTGTGATTATCTGCTGATATCCCGGACGGAGGGTCCGGTGGATTCGATGTGTGTGTGATTGTTTGGAAATTTTAGAAGTGTTGTTTTGAACACTTGCAGTTGGAGTTAGGATAAAGGCGTACAATTATCTTTAGAAATTTCGATAAAATCTGGGATAAAATGTAATTTGAGATTGGTATGGATTTATATAAGATTATGTATGATCGTATGGATTGAAGATGATTTGGATGTGATTGAGTAACGAGAAAAGAAATGAGACTAAGAAAAGAAAAAAATTCATAACGGATTTTGGAGCGTCTTAGGATTCCCAACGCGACTATGATCATTCGATAAGTTTTCTTTGATTATTGTTTAGGATGTGGATGTATCCGCTTTGATTTCGTTTCGCTTTGCAATCTGTTCGTTTGATTCGATTAGTATTTGCTTCGCTTGCATTTGCTTCCGCTTACTTTCGGATTTGTTCGCCTCGCATTTTGTTTTCGATCTGAAATTTCCGCTTCCTTCGTTTACATTTGCTTGGTTTCGATTACGCTTATGTAAGAGTGGAAGTGTTAATCCTTCGTTTCGTTTGTTTCGTTTTCCGATCAGATAAGTAGTTGGGTTCCGTGAAGGATCCAACATTTAGATAAAGCGGTTGGGATCCGGTTCCGGATCGGGTCCCAACATTTATGGTATCGAGCCGAGATTATGATCATACTTGGGCAATATGATTATCGAGATTGAATTTAGTGATTATGCTGAGTGAGGTTAAGAAATTTGATTGATTTTAGGTGTGTGTTAATGAACTTGAGATTTGAAGTTCATTATGGCATTATGCGATGAGAATTTTAAAATGAATTTGGATGATTCGACTTTACACATTTATGAGATTAAAATAAGAAATGCTTGAAGGATAGGAGTAAATGAGAAATATTTGGAGAATTAAATTGATTGTGGATTAAGGTGACGAGAATCATAATCGATTTTAGGAATGTGAAATTGATGTGCATGACTTGTCATGCCTTATTTGAAGAATTAAAGTGATTGTTTGTTTAGGGTGTTAAGAATATGATTGATTAGAAACATGTGTTTGTGGAACTGGAAATGTAAATTGCAAAATGAATTGGGAGAAATTGATATAGCCTATACTTCTGTGAGATGAAAGTATGACTATTTGAAAGATGACATGGTGATAAAGATTAAATGATGATTGAACCATATTAGGATTCTTTAAGAAATGGACCATTGACTTGTGTCCATATATGAAGAAATAATGAGTTATAGATATAGTGTTTTGATATGATATGAGTGGTATATGGTTTAAGGAAGTGAAAATTGTGAAGAGATTGAGAATATGTATGATGAGTAAATTTGATGAAAAAGAAATTGGTTATGAGTTGTGGAAAGAAATTAGTGAGAAAGTGCTTGATGATCTTTGTTTAGAAAGAAATTTATGCAAGAATGAGTTACTTGGAGTTAAGTAAATATGAATTTCGAGGACGAAATTCTTTTAAGAGGGGAGAAATGTTGGACCCAGACCTCGAGTGACAATTTGACTATGATCAAGTGGATGAGTTAATTGAAATTAAGTTGAAGATCATGATTAAAACGAGAAAGAGTGAAAATATGAAAAAAAAATTGTGTAATAGTTGACTTTCTGGCCTTTGAAGGTTGACTTTTGATTGAGGCAAAATTTGATAAAATGGTCTTCTGGAAACTTGTAGGTTATGTTCAGATATTTTTGTGGACATAAAGTTTGTAATTTTTTGATATCGGGAGTGAAAGTTATGATCAGTCAAAGTTTATGTTTGATCGGGTTTGACTTTTATATTGGTTGGAACTTTGACTGAGAAATTAACCTAGTTAGAGGTTAATTGAGCTTTGATGTTCTTCATGAAAATTGAAGGATTTGTTTTGATCTTTATTTCGATATAAAGTATGCAATTTTTCGATCTCGGAATATTAAGTTATGATTTTTACAAGTTTGTATAGAGGATAGTATCTTTGACCGGAAAATGGACTCCCGTAGGAGTTGAATTGAGTTTTATGTTCTTCTCGGAAGATTTAGAGCTTCTCAAGCTTTCTATAGAGACTAAGTTTGTCAAAATCGAGTTCGGAGTAAAAGTTATGAATTTGGAAGTTTCTGATTTTAAGTGAAAAAAAGAAAAAAAAAAAGAAGAAAGTTTTAGCGCCTCTCTAGGCGACGGCTCGCTCCTAGCGAGGCGGGCGCCGTAGATGCTCGCCGGGCGACGCCTCCTTAGCGAGGCGGTATTGCGTTCGCCTCGCGAGGCAAGGTTCGCCCTCATGAGTGTGCGGCCTCGCTGAGGCGACGCCGCCTAGCGAGCGGGCGCCTCGCCCTCATGAGCCAGGCGTCTCGCCTCATGAGCTGGGCGTCCGTCACGCCATCCGACGCTTTTGCTCTTCGATTTTCTTGACTTTCCTCCTTTAATCCGACCTTTGTTCACTATTTTGCTTATATCTTTCCGTCCGACATCCGATTGAGTTGATTCTTTTGCGTTGGATTCCTAAGACAATGAATTTCATTTTATAAGAAATTTGTGAACTTTTGAGATTAAATTAATGGTGATTAATTTAATCAAAGTGAGTCGGGAAATTTTCCGAGCATGATTCAAGTGTTTTGTGAAATTCGGGATCTGTAAAGATCCGATTGAAGCGATTCTTGAGGCGAAATAAAGATAAGAAAAGGGCTACAAATCATATGAAGACATGAAATGTCAATTTTGCCCTTAGGACTTTTAATTTTGAATTTAAGTTCGGATTGGGGTGTAATTTTGGATTAGGAACACCTGTGAGTAATTTGAGTATAACTTTTGATCTGGGAATCGAAATGAGACGATTCTTGTTTTGAATTAAATTAGAGACATAAGGCTACAATTGTTATGAAGACATCGAGTTTCAATTCTGGAATTAAAAATGTGAAATTTTGGATGGAAATAATCGTACATGGAAAATGTGTTAGAATATGGATATATCCGAACTGTTTTGCGCATAACTTTTGATGTAGTACTCGGAATTGAGCGCGGTCGGTGGCGTTGGATTCGTATGATTGAGAGGAACATTTCTCGAGAAGGAAGTTTGGACAAATTCCTTCAATTTAATAGTGCGAATCAGAACTGCAAGTGAGAATGGCATAAAGTAATAATGGAGGGGCAAAATGGTCAATTAACCATCATTAAATGAAACACATGCAAGAGATGTCGTTTTGGCTTATTAAAAGCCACGGAAGTGGCTGGAGAAGTCTGGAAAATGTTAGAAGAAAGAAGAAGAAATAAGAAGAGAGAGTTTCGGGTGATGGAGAAAAGAAGAGAGAGAAAGTTATTTTCGATTTTCTTCTTATTTCTTAAGGATTTGGGATGTTTCCAAGAGAGAAAAGGTAGAGGAGCATAAGAGCTTCCTTTCAAGCAAAAAAATTCAAATTTGGAAGAGAAAGAGGTAAGAGAAATTGTTTTACTTTGAGATTTTGATTAATTTTGGTTTAGAATTATGGCATATAAGATGGGTTTATGATTTATGACGTTAATTTTGAAATATATGCTTTAGGTGGGTTTAATTTTGGATGGAAAATTGATTAAGGTTTAGGCTAAATTTTATGATGAAGAATTTTGAGATATTTTGGTATAGAGTTATAGATAGTGATAAGAATTGATGATATATGAAATCAATTTTGAAGAATTTGTATTTTATGGTATTGAATTTGGATAAATTGGTTTAGGCCAATTTTAAGATTTGGGGATTTTGAAATTGAGGATTCAAATAGTTTGGAATTAATGTGAATTGATGAATTGTGAGATTAATTTTGAAGAAATTATGTTTTATGAGATTGAATTGAAAGTGTCTTGGATTAGGCCAATTTTGAAAATTGGGGATTTTCAAATTGGAGATTGAAATAGCTTGGAAGTATGATAATTATGAATTTAGATAGTTAATTTTGAGACTTATGCAAATTTATGATGTGAATTTGGGTTATTATGGTTTAGGTCGATTTAAGTGAAAGAAGGAAAGAAGCAAGGATCAAATTGAAGCTCGGGATAAACTTCTAGCGTCATTTCGAGGTGGGTAGCATATTTATATTTTGATTTGTGAGCAATATGCAATTTTGAAAAATTAAAGAAAGCAATTTTCAAAATTAAAGAAAGCAAAATTTTGGATTTTGATACATTATTGTTTTAGTAAGTGTTTGAAAAGAAAGGTTGGTTAATGTTTGAAATTGTGATTTCAAAGGATTTCGAAAAATTATTACAAAGTGAATTATGTTTGAAAAGAAAATAGAAATTTCGAAAGTTCATTTTGTTATGTATGCATTGCTAAATTATGTAAAGTCTTTGAAGTTATTGATTGATTGATTGAGTGATTTAATTGTATGTATTATGTGAATATATGAAAATCAAAATTTGGAAAGTGCCTTGGGCAATTTGAATTTCCGTTTTCGATATGTGTTATGTGGGTTTGGTAGGTCCTTGGTGAGTCGGTGTCTCTATGTGTATAGCCTTCTCCAGTCGCCCATTAGTGCACGGAGCTCGATTCGGACTCCTTCACGGCTACTTGGACCGCAATGCGGAAAGTGTAGACGTTTCATTCCACGATCGCAGGACGACCGCTTGGTATGCAAGACGCTCTGCTTGGACCTAGCTGGACCATTCGATATGTTATGTGTTTTGATTTGTTTCGTGTGTTTGCATTCATGTTTATGAGACATTCAAGAATTTTGAAAATTGAGGGAATGAGTTATAAAAAGTTTGAAAAATGTTAAGAAGGGTTTGAGAAAAGTATTTGAAAGTTGAAAAGTTTGAAAATTAGCCCTTTTGGCAAAAAGATTATGAAAATGTTTTCGACTTATTTGTCATTTTATAAATGTGTTATCCACGAGCTCGAAGCTCACCCCTTTCATCCCCATCTCGAGTTTCGGCGGAGATCGGATGAAAGAGTGTGAAGACGTCAATTCAAGCAGTTATATGTTTTTGTAATTTGGATGGGTTAGATTTGAGTAATCTGAAATTTGAGTATGGATATGTTTATGGCTTAAGATAGGTTTGAAAGAAAAGGATTTGTGTATATAGTTGAGTATTGGAAATGGTTTTGAAATTTGTACATGAAATTGTGTATGAATTTGGGAATGAGATTGAATTATGAGAATAGTAGAGCGACTTACAAATATGAGAATGTTTTAGAAATAGGTTTGTGATTATCTGGCGATATCCGGACGGAGGGTCGGTGGATTCGATGTGTGTGATTGTTTGGAAATTTTAGAAGTGTTGTTTTGAACACTTGCGGGTTTGAGTTAGGATAAAGGCGTAGTTATCTTTTTGAAATTTCGATAAAATCTGGGATAAAATGTAATTTGAGATTGGTATGGATTTATATAAGATTATGTATGACTGTATGGATTGAAGATGATTTGGATGTGATTGAGTAACGAGAAAAGAAATGAGACTAAGAAAAGAAAAAAAAATTCATAACGGATTTTGGAACGTCTTAGGATTCCCAACGCGACTATGATCATTCGATAAGTTTTCTTTGATTATTGTTTCCGGATGTCGGATGTGTCTGCTTTGATTTCGTTTCGCTTTGCAATCTGTTCGTTTGATTCGATTAGTATTTGCTTCCGCTTGCATTTGCTTCCGCTTTGCTACTTTCGGATTTGTTCGCTTCCGCATTTTGTTTTCGATCCGAAATTTCCGCTTCCCTTCGTTTCCGTTTGCTTCGGTTTCCGTTCTGCTTATGTAAGAGTGGAAGTGTTAATCCCTTCGTTTCCGTTTGTTTCATTTTCCGATCTGTATAAGTAGTTGGGTTCCGGTAACGGGATCCAACATTTAGATAAGGCGGTTGGGATCCGGTTCCCGGATCGGGTCCCAACACAACAACTATGGATCCTGATTCTTTTTGCTTTAGTGGCTCACCAATACAAGCAATCACCTTAAAGCCTTGACAAAGTGTTTATGTAACTTTATCTCTGACAAACTACACAAGATATGAAGACAAAATAAACTTTAAAATTTAGGAAATAAAGGTCAGCCTAAGGAATTAATGAGAAAAAGTAATGCAAGGCACAGACATTTTGCATAGTGAGCATTCATGTATGTGTACATTTTAATACAGTAAAACCCGCCTCATTTGACTCATTGAAATGAGCTTTGTTCAGAGTGGCCAAGAATGACCCATAGGATGTCCAAATTCACGATCATCCCGACACTGTGAATGAAAGATACATCAAACTAACAATCCTGAGATGCCCCAATGGTAAATATAGAAACTAGTGAATTCTTAAGTACATAGAAGGTTACCATCATAATACCAATAAAGATGTTGGAATTTTTAAAGAAAAGAAGATGAATAAGATGAGATAAGATAAAGATTAAAACATACGTAACACTCTCATACCTCTTATTATTAAACTTTGTTGTCTTACATAGGTAAAATATAAAAAAAAATAAAATATATATTTTAACTAACAAATCTGGCTTATAAAATAAAATTAAAGATAATCTAAGACTTATTCTAAAATAATCTAAGACCTATTCTAAAGGAATTTTAACAAATCTAAAATTTTGAATTAATTCTCAACATTCTCTCTTAATTCAAAATTTCAAAGATGGAGCACTTCTCTCCTAATCTTCATAATATTATGTGAAGCACTTCTCTTCACCAATTAATGCACTTCTCATCATCCCGTTGAAGCCCTTCTCATCAACCTACAATTATTGGAGCATGTCTCTCTAAACACATCTTGGTGCACTTATCACCAACAAATCTAAAAAAGATTTTCTTCTTCAGCCACTTCAACCAAATTTGCATGTTCTTCTTTTTTATATCTGCAATTCTTTTGCAGATGACCAAATCTTTTGTAGTTATGGCATTGAGGCTTTTCTTTGTGCCAACAATCTTTCTCTTCACGACCAAACTTTTCACAGTGACCACATTGAGGAATGTTTCCTTTCTTCTTTGATGACAGAAGCTTTGTTAGATAAGCTCCCTCTACCATCTTTTCACTTTCTTTCTCTTCTTTGCTCCTGAGTCTACAAAGCATTAATCAATTATGGTAAAGTTATTTGATTGATATCTCTTGAATCTTCAAGAGATGAAATTTTAGACTCAAATCTTTCAGGTAAACTTATAAACATTTTCTCTATAATATTGTTATTAGGTAAATCTTCTCCCAATAGTTGAATTTTGTTCACCACATTTATCACCCTATTAGAATATTCTTGTATGGTCACTGTTTCTTTCATGCTCAAAGTCCCAAAATCTCTTTTGAGATTTAAGATTCGCATCCTTCTTGTTCTTTCATTTCCTTGATATAATTCTTTCAACATATCCTAAGCTTCTTTAGCCACTTCACAAGTCATTATTTTTGTGAAAATTACTTCTGAGATCGCAAAATGAATTATAGATAAAGCTTTTGGAGCTTTTGCTTCTTCTTCTTCATGAACCCTTATCTTATTAAGTGTTGGATTGTTTCCTAGAGGTGGTAATTCCCTTTCATATTCTGCCCACTGCCACAAGCTAAAACCTTTTAAATGAGCTTTCATCTTAACAACCCATACGAAAAAAAATTCACCATTAAAACTTGGGGGTGAGATAATTGTTGAATTGTTGGCAGCCATGGAAACTTTATTTTTGTATTTTCTCACTCAATCTTATAATCCCTTAAGGATCTAAAGCTCTTATACCATGTTGGAATTTTTAAAGAAAAGAAGATGAATAAGATGGGATAAGATAAAAATTAAAAAAATACGTAACACTCCCATACCTCTTATTATTAACTTGTTTGCCTTATATAGGCAAAATATAAAAAACTAAAATAGATATTTTAGCCCACAAATATGGCTTATGAGATAAGATTAAAGATCATCTAAGACTTATTTTAAGATAATCTAAGACCTATTCTAAAGGAATTTTAACAACTCTAAATTTTGAATTAGTTCTCAACAAAAGAAGCATAAAAGGTTCGAGTGGTAAACACTATAAACCATCACCAGAATCCCTGAAGTAACTAAATCCTCTGTATTGACCACATAGTGTTGTTTTTCTATTTCCTCAAATGAGGCTAATCTTGCTTATTCATAAGAAACATTTTGAAACTCAAACAAAGTCTTGAATACATATGAAAAAAAAAGATGAAGCTACTACCAAGAGGTCCACACTAAGCCCATCATCTAATAGAAATACAAAAGTTCACTTGTTATCCTTCACTTAAACTATTTGCAAGCTAAAAGTTGGTGAAATAAATATAAAAAAGCATTTGCTAAGTAATTTGACACAATGCAATATTAATATTTAGCTCAAGAAAACATATATATCATATTCAAGCATATTAAGCTTTTAGCTTATAAATAGAGAGATTAGAAACAATGATACCTGACTTCTCTAATAAATGCACTACTTTGCGGACCCAACAATTCTGTGCCACAACATGGAAGTCGGGTCTCAACAAACTCTTTACCACGGGAAGAAATATAAATGGAGGGCTCACAACCACCTCAGTAGCAAGGAGTAAAGACATACCAGCCATCATAACTAAAACATAAGCATATATTAAGTTCAAATTGATGCACACAGAAACACAAACGAAAAGAGTATGCACTATAGAAAACTACTTGACCTTTTATATACAAACAGATACATGAAAACTAAACATAATATATAAACCTCAATATTTTACAAAAATTTCTAAGTAAATCTTTACTATTATCTTGAATACCATTTTGGACCCCAACATTACTAAAATAATACTTATTAAACAGTAAATAGGGTGCAAAAGTGAAACCTAAGATATTGGTAAGAGTTTGTTTAAACCTTTACAATACGTTGAGTTACAACTAACACCTTTGGAAAAAGTCTGAAGCAACTGATTTTAAAAACATGTCAATGTCTGATAGGTTGACATTATCCAATGATAACATCACAACATAAGCTAAGGTAATAACCCAGTTACTTGGAACTCATAGAAATGTAACTTTGTTAGGGTTTAGGATGCCATTAGTACCGCTTTAAAAACATCAATGTGATACCATAGACAAGGACAGAGGCTTAATTAATCTTTTCGGAAGACAATAGGGCGTGATTCAAACCTTCATCCTAATTTATACTGAAATAATGTCAAGGAATTTTATGGTTTTCAACTTATACACATAAACAAGCACAAGCTAAAAGGGAAAGGATAAAGCACAGTCATCTGGTTGCTTTCTTTAAGACATTACATTGACATAAGCCCTTAATAAAGCTAAGCATTCACCATTACAGTTACTTGTCTATCCAAAACTTAAGAGCCTATACTTGAATTTGAAAATTACACATCAGATGACTTTCAAAATCTTCAAAGATTAAAAAAACGATTATAAAAAATCACATACTGTAAATTGAGTAATTCAAATAGCACACAAAGATATGCAATTGCCACTATGCTCTCTATAGATGAAGTCACACTTGATTTAGATTTCATGAAAGTGTCCAAAATTTGGACTTTTAACTAACCAGTAACAACCTCATCACAAAACCAAGGTACAAACATATGAATGGCTAACATAAAATTCATGAAAGACATATAGTTCCAGTTAGACAAAAGATACCAACATCATCCTAAGGATGAACCTTAGGTTCATTCAAAGTGGTAACAAAATAACTTAACAGTCTCAATTAATAGATAATCATATTATATTATTTGCGACTAAGTATTAACAAAAAGGAATAGGGAAATTAAAATCAAGAATTTAAAAATTGGACCAGATTGGCCGGTCTGACTAGAAAAAGTTTGAACTAACCAATTGTTAGGTTTGGTTTTAACTAATAACATGTCGGTATGAAAATCACCCGATTTGTAGGCAAATCAACCAGTTTTCATTGAACTGGTTAGACCGATTCGACAATACAAAAATACCTAATCATTTTTGTCTCGCCAGTCGCCCCTTTACCATTTCAATTTTTACGACTGACGATTTCAGATTTCATTCTCTGTCTCTCACCAATATCCCTTTCACCATCTTCTCAATCGATTAGATGATACAAATATACCTAAATCTCCCTTTGGAGTTCATATTTCATTCTTTCTTTCTCTCTAGTCACCCCTTCCCATCTTCTCAATCAGTTCGACAGATATATCTAAACCTAAACCCTTTATATTTCATTCAAAAATTGATTCGTCTCTCGCCTCTTCACTATTTTCTCTTCATCATCTTCGCTTCACCATATCTCACCATCTCCATAGATGCATGTAACCCATAGATATAGAAATCAAGCCCTATTGACTCTCCTTGAGCGATTTGTAACATCCTGTTCTCATACTAAGGGTTAGAACCCCAAAATACGGTACATGTGAGATCAATGAGAGATTAAGAAAATACATTTCATGCTCATGCATAATGTTAGCATACACACACGTGAATTTTAATTTCTATACACATCAAAATGACCATATATGCATTCATTGACAATTGTTAGGTATAATTGATCTGTAAATGTGATTATAACAGGAATTGTGAATTATTAGTACTGAAAATTGATTTTTGAGAGTATAAGCATTGATTTAGAATTTTCGGTGAAATATGAAAAATTTTCTAAATTTTAAGGGTATTTTTGAACTAGAAAAAATGACAAGTGGCAAAACAATTGATGAATAATAGTAAAAATAAGAGTTGAATGACAATGAAAAATTTTATATGTGACATTGGCATTTAATGACATATGTCATTAAAAATTGGGAGAAAATTGGATTAGAAATTGGAGACAAATGGACCAAGCAACTAAGTGATATTTAGCATAAATCATTTGAGTGGAAGATGTCATGACACCCACCAAGGTTTTTTTTCAAAAACCCACCTAATTGCCCATTTGAAAGACAACTTTGTTGTCTTTCATTTTCACTAAACACATTTTCATCTTCCTCACCCTTCTCTTCTTATACGAAACTCCTACCACCCTTACCAAGTGATTTTTGACCGTAATCTTATACTAGCCACTTCAATACCTTGCTATCCTCCTTTTGTAGATAAAAGACCCAATCTATTCCTCCTTTAACAATGATGATCGTGTATGTGGAGGAGCTAGGGTTTCTTGGTGATTTAAGAAAATGAAGCTAAACAAGTAAGTATAAGCATGAACTTTTCTTGATTTGTTGAAGGAAGCATATTTGATCATAGTTAGAGGTTAAATGGACATAAAATGGTGATTTATGTATGTTGGAATGTGGGTAAATAAATGAACACATTGATGACTTGATTTTACGTATATGATGATGAATGATTCATAAGATGATGTAGAGATGAATATTGTTGAATTGTGTTAGACATGTATAGATGCAATGTTTCCACTGAATATGCATTTGTATTTTAGCCATATCTTGATATGGAGATATCTAAATGGGAAGATTTTAAGTTCAAATCAAACTAGAGACAAATGGCTATATTTTTCATGAAGATATCAAAATGGAATTCTTTCTGTAAGAGTTTCAAACTTCAACTCAAAGTTGGTTTAGAATAAAAGAAAGAAAAGAGAAAAAGGGGTAAAATTATGGTCTGAAACTTTCATGATTAAATTGTATTGATCTAGAAAGATTTAGATTTAAATTGTCTTCATGAAAGTTGTAGATCTTTCTATTATCTTTTAATGATATAAAGTATTAAAATTTTGGATATCTGAGTTGAAAGATATGATCATTATAAATTAGGGATGTTATGTAGGATGTACATATGGGACAACTATATTACTTTGAAATTTTGACACTTTTAGAGGCAAAAACTTTCTTTTGGGTCTTCATGTAAGTTGTAGGTATAGAAGTCTTCTTCAAAACAATCTAAGAATGACCTTAATCTGACTTCTCTAGTGAAAGTTATGCATAAATATGTGTAGGATGTGATCGCGAGAGACAAGGGTGCAAGCGCGACAGAAACTATGGAATTGACGTGCGATTGCGAGAGCTTACGGTGCGATCGCACTCGGGAGTTTTAGATATAACTTTGTCATCCAACCTCCAAATAACTTGATTCTTGAGCTAATAGATTTCTAACACATGCCTCTATCTCTCCATAAATATTTGTGGCCTTTAGTGTTGAATTGAAAATGATTGATGGAAAGAAAGTGAGGAAATAGATTGGAAGAGCATGAGCAAGTTATTTTACTGAACATGCTTCGATAATTTGACAATAACTTGTCCTATAGTTATCCAAATGGGATTATTCTTAATTTGGAGTAAATTAGAGACATAGGGATACAGATTTTCTAAAGAAATAGAATTTAATTTAGTCTTTAAGACTTTCAATTTCTAGATGGAAGTTAAGTATGGTGTACTATTTTAGGATGAGAATAGTCCGAAAATATTTGGAGAATAACTTTTAGATTTCTGGACGAAATTAAATGATTTTAGTGTCATTAGAAACTTAAGACAATGGGGAACATCATTTTGGGACAAAGTGTTGCTAAATTACTTCGTTTGCATTGTCTAATTGGTCATGAAAAATAGACCTAAAGGTCTAGAAATTTGGAGAAATTTATAAGAAGAAAGGAGAGTTTGGATAATGTGTAATCTTGTAATGTTGGAATAACGTTAGTGAATGAATTGTTGATATCAAAGTACCAAAGGTATGAGTTTGTTTAGGAATAAAGATATTGAAATCATTGAAATTGTGATTCAAAGAAGAGGAGTAAAGTGTATCAAGTTAAAGTTGATGAGAATTTGAAAATAAGAGCAAATAATGCTAGAAAGGAAAATGATGAGTGATTGAATTATTAAATGAAAATGACCATAAGTTATGAAGTTTGATAATATACCCGGGATTATCATTAAGCAAGCATTATACATAGTCTATATATATATTTGTGCATAAATAAATGCTTACAATTGTGCAAAGTTATTAATGTGTGTATGTGTAATGTGTATATTGCATAAATTGGATGTGCAGGATAAATGTCTGCATTCAGACATTTCTAGAAGTTGGAAGAAAAGGCTAATATGAAGCGTACTGTGAGTCGACCTAGATAGTCTCATTCACTGTTTGTTATGTTTTAACTTTCTGCTTTGAATTGTCATTGAAATGAAATGTGACTGTCCTGATTCCAAACATTGAATGTCCGAGGAGTTTGATAAATGCATGAATAATAACATAAGTGCTCCTTGTATATGAATTTGACAAAATATGTGATACACAAATTGATTTTTAAATGTCGGATCGAGTACCAAAGAGAAACGTGAATATGCATATAAATGAAAAAATGGTTCTCAATTTTAATATTGAATGTCGGACTAAGGTCCGATGATATGTGTAAAGTGAAATAAAGTAACTGATTGAAAAGATGTGAATGTGATGAATTTCATTTTATAAATGCATGAAAGATAAAGGCTATTGTGAACGGAGTAGCCACCGAAAAAGAGCTTAAAGCTTAGATTGTTAAAAAGAGCTTGAAGCTCAGAAAGTGTATAAGGGCCATAGGCTCACTAAGTAAAATGAGCCCGGTATCTCCAACGAATGCGGGATAGTTGTTAATGAGCCATGTATCTAAAATATATACGGGACAGTTATTAATGAGCCCTATATCCAAAATAGATATGGGACAGTTATAGGCACTCGATCACAACAATGACAACTTGAAAGTGAGTCTCATAAGCATTACATATGCATTTGATGTGTATGTTTTGAATAGTTTGACTGATTTCTGAATGTGAGATATGTTTCAAGCGAATGTGAAATATATGTGACTCAATATGATTATTAATGAATTGATGTGTATTATATGAATATGTGCACTGTTTGTGTTGTGTGAATGAGTGAGCCATCGAGGATGGTCACTCACTGAGTTTGCAAAACTCACCCAAAATTTGCAATATTTTTCAGGCTCAAAAGAGTTACCCCATTAGTCAAACAGCAGTATAGCCACTGCATTCAAGTAGGAGGTGAAGGTCGGGATTAGTTTGCGTCTACATTGTATTTCTTTATTTTTGTATCAAATTGAGTCTTCTGTAATTGTTGTATCTTGTGTAATTGAATATTTTTATTGTGTATAACTTTCCAATTGGAAATGTTTTGTAAGAGAGATTGATCAAAGTGTAATAATAATTGTGATTTTGAGTTTTATAAAATAAAAGTATGGGCCCGAATTTTGATTATAAATTTTCGTATGCACGTGTGTTAAAAAATAAATAAATAAAATAAATATTTTTTCAAAGGTTTGCCTGATTGACTGCTACTAACACACCACTTTTGTGGGATTCGTCCTCGGATGTCACTTAGGATGTCGGGTACATGTCTTGCAATAATGGGGTGTTACACGACTATTGTGACTTTCCTTAGGTAGCTACTGTGGGTAAACCCATAGACGCAGAAATTGAGTCATGTAAAGGGTTTGTGTCTCTGTAATGCTTGTTTGAGTTTAAATGCTTGTTTGAGCTTAAATTTTTCATTCTTTCTTGAAATTACTACTTCTTTTATTGATTTGTGTTTGTTTATGTGGTCATCTTATGTTATAATGTTGCTTTTTGTTCTTTGACGAGCTGTGCATTTCTACTACTAGGGAACCTATTGTTGAGAGAATATTTTGGAGTGATAATTTCTTTTAATGTTACTGCTAATTCTTTTGTATCTGAGGTGAGGCATGGAATTGTTCCATTAATTATGGATCTTCTTTCAATCTTTGGTTTTGTGATTTAAGTTGGAGTGGTAATTTTGTCTCCAAAAGAAAGCATCATCTGATCATATAATCAGACAGCCACTGGCACACGTGATTGGAACATGATGCTTTTGATCTACAGACTCATCTTTTGCATGGATTAGTTCACTGTAATGGTTTTGGATTGAAATGTTAATTCTCTTTGTCAAGTTTATATAGAGTTCATGTTTTGTGTTAGTCAAGGTTAACAAATAAGGAGTAGTATTGATCAATTAGTTTTCTGTAACAATTAGAAATATTCTATTAACAATTGGTTTAAGTTTTCCATAATATTTAGAATTCTATTTCATATCAATTTCTGTAACATTTTTTGAAATATTTAGAACTTTATTTCATATAAATTTCTGAATTTGATAGTTGGGTTATATATACTCTTTCAACTATTCAATTTGATTATCTAAAACACCTAAATTAAAAACTAGCAATATTTCGGTTAGGCTATTTGAAGTGGGGCAATTACTGGAGCAAAGTTTAATAAGTGAGTAACATCTATTGATCTTCTGTGTATCCATTTGGCTCAATGGTAAGAGGCGTCCACTTAAAGTAGAAAATGGCTCAATGGTAAGAGGCGTCCACTTAAAGTGGAACAAAACCTTAGGGTCTTAGGTTCGAGTCGTGGACTCACCCTTGATCAAAGAGGACAATACCTGGAGTGATGGCGGTGAGGCGGGCTCTACATTAAAAGGCGCATTTTAATGTAAAGCCGAGTTTATCGCCATCACTCAGTATTGTCCTCTCAGTCAGTGAGTTCACGATTGAACTCAGACTCAAGGTTTTGTTCCTTAAAATGACGCTCTACCATCGAGTCAATTGGCTCAATGGTAAGAGGCATGCACTTAAAGTGCAACAAAACCTTAAGGTCTTGGTTTCGAGTCGTGGGCTCACCCAAGCGTCAAAGAGGACAATACCTAGAGTGATGGCGGTAGAGGTGGGCTCTACATTAAAAGGCACCTTTTAATGTAGCGACCTGAACTTTAATCTTGGGTGGGTTTCAGCACCTCAAGAGGCCATGACCGCCATCAGAAGTCGGCCTCACCTCCAGCACTCAGGTATTGTCCTCTTTGGCGCTTGGGTGAGCCCGACTTGAAACAAGACCTCGAGTTTTGTTCCACTTTAAGTGGACGCTCTACCATTGAGCCTACCAATGGTAAGAGGCATCCACTTAAAGTAAAACAAAACCTCGAGGTCTTGGTTTGAGTCGGGCTCACCCAAGCGCCAAAGAGGACAATACCTGGAGTGTTGGCGGTAGAGGTCGGGCTTTACAGTAACGGTTGCGGGCCTCTTGAGGTTCGCGAGAAACCCACCCGGTACGCAAAGTCCGGGTCGCTACAGTTCTTCTTTATATAAATGTATATGTATGCTCCATTTGTGTTTCTTTATAATTTTTTACTTTGATCTTATTAGAAAGCACAACCACAAAACTAAATCTTTGACTCCAACCATGAATCCTAAAAGGTAATTGATGATAGCTTAGGTTTGTGTTTCATTAAAATTTGGTCTGTTTTAACTAATTTTGTTCATCCTATGGCTGAAGAACCTTAACTCTCTAAAGTAATAGTAGTCTCTTTTATCTCTCTTTGGACGTATGTGTGACAAAAAGACAAGAAGTTATAGGACAAGCTCTTCACCACATATAACTCTGAAAAAGAATATAGCAAAATACAAGGTACAGATTCCTTATGTGTAAAGGGAAGGGACCAACTTAAATCAGCACCCACTTCAATCCCCACCAATCAAAAAGATTGAAAGATATTTTCTAAAAAGGGAGAGAAATTGTGTTATTAAAAAAATTATATATAAAGAGAGCAAGAAACTTTGATCCTATTGGAAAATTTTGACTTTGATCATTTTGGAAAACACAACCACTTTGATCCTATTATTAGAGAATATATATATAAGAACAATTTTATGCTTGTGATTGTCATTCTTTATTACAATTGATAATGAGAATTATTTAAGTTTTATACTTTTCTTTGACAATAGTATATCCATTTTTTATATACTTTTAGGTTAAATCATAATGGAGAATATGAAATCATCCTCGATAGAAATATCCAATATAAGTATGTTTTGAGTAGAATATTTAAAGCGGGAGGAATTTTGAATGAAAAAATATCATGTTTGTGTTAAAGGTAATATTGTTTCTTGCAAAAAGTATCACTTGATGTACGTGATATGATTGAAAATATTTGCAACAACAAGTAAAAAAGAAAAAGGAAAATAAAAAGGCTCATGATATATCTTTTGGAGATAATGAAACACCACAAGTATTAGATAAAAGAAAAAGAAAAGGTATTATTGACATAAATTCTTATCTTTCTCGAAAAACTAATCATGG